>JBCFYV010003120.1:0-31095 GCA_039000515.1 Timema cristinae
TCAAAATTCGCCATTTTTTTGTTCCGGGGTAAAATTTTTCCTGAGGATAAAATATTTTCCCTTTTTGGTTTTCCGGGGTACTACTGAGGGGGGAAACGTGGGAAAAGTTTTAAAACTAGGAAAGAGGTTAAAGGGTTTTTGGGGGGGGAAAATTTTGGAGCTTATATATCCAGGGGGGCTTTAAAAACCCCAAAGAAATTTATTTAAAAAAGTAGGTTTGGGTTAGATATTTGGGTTTTACGTTTTAAAATTAAGGGAAAAAATTTTTTGAAAAAGGGTTTAAATACTTTAAAAAAGAAATTAAGTTGAGGGGTCGCCATGGCTAAGGGGGCCTTTCAGTAAGAAAGAGTTTACTGCTGAAACAGCAAGTTTTAGTTTGGAACTTTAGGAAGAAAAAACTAAAATTTAAAGCTAAAATTAGAGCATCGCGTTGTATGGAGTAAAACTTGGGCTCTTTTGGAAGATGGAAAAGAAATACTTTGACTGCTTTTTAAATCTTTTGGTTTTTTAAAAAAAGAAATTGAAAAGGGTCAGGCGGACCTTTCATGGTGACAAAAAGGAAAGGGTAAGAAGAGTAGGTGAAAAAAGAAAACTTTTTTGGGTGTGTTTTTTTAGGTAAAAATAAAACTGGAAAAAGACAAATTCCTTAGAAAAAAAATGTTTCTCACCCCTCGTCAAAAAAGGAAAAAGGGTTTAAGGGGGAAAGGGGGCTTTGTGTTGGAGTTTCAAATATTAGATGACTTGAAGGAAAAAAAAAAAAAAATTTTGATTCTGAAGGAGTAGGCAAAAGGGGGCAGGGCGCATTTGGCCCGGTTTTTAAGTTCACTGACCAAAAAAGGATGGACCCGTCGCGGGCCCGAAAAAACCCAAATAATTTAAAAAAATATAAAAATAATAATAATATTAAAAGGGTTTAAAATTTTTGGGAAATGGGGGGTTAGAAAACTGGGCAAATTTCGGGAAATTTTTTTTTTTGGTAGGAAGGGAAAACGCATATATTTCAGGCCGGCTTTCTAACCCCCCAAAAGGGGTATTTTTGGGAGTTAAGGAAAAACATTTATTTTTTTAAAAATTTAAAATGTTTACGTAAAAGTGTTTTGCCCCGGGAGCAAGAAAATTTCATTTTAAAAACGGGTTTATTTAATTTAAAGTCCAAAAACCCCCAAACAAAAAAGACCCAGTAAAGGGGTAGTTTCTTTTGAAAGGGGCTATAACACCCGATTTTTTTTTTTTGGGCCCGTTTCCAACCTAACACGTGAAAATTGTGATATGTACTTCAGTGCAAAATATAGGGAAAAAAAGTAAACTTTTGACCTACGATAGGGAAAAAAAAGCTTGCGTTTTCAGTAATGATTTTAGAAAAGCTTGGTAAAAATTTTTCCGCATCAAATAACCGTAGGGGTAAAAATTTCCTTTCTTTCCCGCATCAGGTTTTTTTAAAAAATTTAAACAAAATTTTGGGAATCCCCCGGGCAGGAAATTTCACATACTAAAAAATCATTTTTTTGGGGTTTTAATAAAAAGACGTCAAACCAAATTTTCTGGAGGATTTCAGGTCATACAAGGGCGGTTTTAGGCTCTATTTTGGGAAGTAGCAATACTTGGGGAAAGTTTTGTTTTAAATAAAAAAAAGAAAAATTTAATGGGGAAATTAGGGAACATATTTATTAGAAAGACTGAAGATTAAGATGAAGGACGGTAGGGAAACCCATGAATAATTTAAAAATAAAAGTGAAGGAATATGTTTAAATGGCAACTTTTTTAAAAAAGGTTTTTTTGCCATTTTTAATTTCTTTTTTTCGGGCAGCGAGGAAAACGCCCTAAAAAAAGAGAAACAGTGGGAAATTGGGCAGGGAAAAATTATTTTTTAGATGCAGCGAGGAGTTAAAGTTTAAAATTTTTACAGCCCTTTAAAATAAAAAATTTTGGAAAGGGTGAAGTAAAATTATATTGGTTTGGGAAAATTCTGACGATTTGCGCTTCATATTTTTCAATACAAAAAAGGGGAAAGGGCCGGGGGGAAAATTTTAAAAAACAAAACGAGAGATAGAAATAAAGAGGGGAAAAAAAATAAGAATATCAGGGGAAATTGTTTAGGTTTTTAACGAATATAAGGGGAAAAATTGGCAGCCCGGGCAAAATTTTAAAGATTAGGAAATGATGAAGTTTTTGGGGATGGAGGAGGGGGTTTCATAATGATGAGTTAGAAATCCTATAACTCTTTATGGGGGCCCCCGCAAAAAGGGGGGGAGCGGGCGATCTTTTTGGGCACTTTTGAAAAAATTTTTTAGAAAACCCCTTGTTAAAGCATTTGTGTTAGTAAATCGTTTTTAAAATGGGAAAAAATTGAATATATTTAATTTAAAGGGAAATTAAATCACATTTTCCCAAAGGTAATGTTTTTCAAATTTTTAAAATACGTTTTTGTAAACATTTAAAATAATTTGTTTTAATGTGTTTGTTTTATAAAAATTTCCCTGTAATTTAAATCAGTAAAGGAAACGAGCAACCCGTTGTAAGCCAATTTTCCACCGCTACGACATGAAATTTATTTTTAGGCCCACAGCCCGTGAGTTACAGGGCCCTTTTGGGTGAACCTTTTTAAATTTTTCCAAAATTTTCGGGCGTGAATTCTTTCAGCCGACAGCCTGTGTGTACAGGCCTCGTGATGAACCTTTTCAATTTTTCCCCCACTTTCCCCCTTTTTTCTTAATTTTAAAATTTTGGTGACCCCCGGTTTAATAGAAAAATTTAGAAAACAAATTTAATTTAAAAATTTTTTATTGCTTTTTAAATATGAAATTTTTCAAAGTTTAATGGTAAAATGACTACGTGTAATATTTTTGAATTTTCAAAAACTACAACAATAAATTTTTTTTGATGTGTTACTTTTCCCATTTTTTCAAATTGTGGTTTTAAAAAAATACCGTTTTTTATAATCAAATAATTTTATTTTTAACCCCCTATTCAATATTATTTTATTATTTTTATTTTTTTTTTTTTTTTTTATTATTTTAGCACCGCGTTTTTAAACCCGCTCGAGTTATACGCACTCGCGTTTTGGGGTAAATTTTGGGAGGGTATTTGAGATAAAATGGAAGCCCCACAGTTTTAAAGGGTAGAATTCAAACCCACTTTTTTGAGGCCGGGAAATTTTCCACTTAAATAAAAAAAAATTTTGAGATGTACTCCTGGGCGGGGCCCTATCACCCCTTTTGGTTTTTGTCAGGTGACAGGTATTTTGTTGTAAAATTAAATTTATGACTTTTTTTAGCTAAAAAAAAAAATTTAAAAAAGGTGTAAAGGCAAAAACCCTTTTTTGGAGGGATAAAAAAAGGGTTTTTTGATTGTTGACACTCTGCACAATAAAGGTTGCCCCGCTTTTTTTTTTCCCCTCCTTTAAAATGCCCCTTTTAAAAATTTAGGTTTTTAAATACGGAGGGGGGTTTGTATTTTTGCTTTTAATGGGGGGGGGAGGGGCGTTTCCCTTTCAACGGCGGGCCCCGGGCGCTGACTTCCCACACCCCGGCGGCACTGATCTTTTACAAGACATTTTTTGGGAATAGTAAAATCCCGCTGATTACAATGGGCGGGAGTTTGCTTTTATAAATTTGGAAGAATTCTAGAATTAAAAGATAGAGACATGGGGGCTTTAATTTTAAAAGTGGGGGCAATGAACTTTGGGTTTTCCTTTAGTGCCATAGAGCAAGTAAGTATTTTAATTTTAATAAAAAAATAATAAAAATTTTAAAATTTTTTTACCCCCTTAACCCTTTTTTTCCCCCAAATTTATATTGCAAAAAAAGGTTTTTTTGTTTTTAAAGTTTATCTTTGACCCGTTTACCGAAACAAATAATCTTAAGAGGTTTAATTTTCCCCACACTTATTTACTTTTACCCTCCTCTTTTTAATGGTTTTTGGGATCACCCTAACTCTGAGCTTGTTTATCAAAATTATAAATAAAAAGATTTATTTCTAAAAATTAAAATAACCTAAAAGATTTTTATTTTCGAAGTGGCTCATAGCTTATTAAAACCCACTATTTTTAAATGTATAGTAATTACAATTTTTACTAAAAAAACTGTTTTTTGGACAAAATACGTTTTCTTTAGTTTAAAAGGATGAATTTGGGATTTTTCCTCCCACGGGGGACACACCGACCCAAAATCACGAGAAAACTGTTTTACAGTAATTTCTTTTAAACCCCCCAAAGACAAAATTTTCTCCTCGGGGATTAAAAAACCCCCAGGGGCCCCTTCGTCTATTGGGGCCCCCAAATTAAAATTTGGTTTTAAATTTTGGCCCAAAGGATTTAGTGGGCATTTAATCCACGTCGACACCGTGTCGTGGGGGGACTGTCAAAGATACAGACAGCTGCAACTAGCCCAGCCCTTCTAAGAGTTAAAACAAAAAAAACGTTTTTCAAATTTGGGATTAAACATTTTTTGATAATTTTTTTTTTGAGAATTCAAGTTTTATTGAAAATTACATGTTTTTTTAAAATTTTTCTTTTTTTTTAAAATAAAATGTGTTTTGGATTTTTGGGGAAAGCCATTTTTAAACTTTATTATTTTTGGTTTTTGTTTTTGTTTTTTTAAATTTTAAAAACACCAGGGTTAGTTAATTTTCCCGTTAGCGTAGGATGTTTTTTCGCTCTTTTTTTTTACTACCTTTTGGGGAATGTACGCCTTGATAAAGCTTTGGCTATAAAAAAAATCTAGCCTGATAAGCTTTTAGGGGAAATTTAACCTTTTCTCTCTAGAGAATTTTTACAGTTTTTAATATTTTTATGGAACATAATTTTGCCAATTGCATTTTGTTCTGCAATCTTTCGGGAGAAAATCTTGGACCTTTAAACCCTTTGGGCATGAAGAAGTTTTTGGAAAAATCTACATAAACAAATTTTTAGTTTTTATAGTGCTTTCACTTTTTTTTTGGACCAAATATCCTGGGTAAAATAAACTATTTCGAACACTCTAAAATTTAATTTTTCGTCATTTTAAGGGTTTAAAATTTCCAAACCTTTCACACGGGAAAAGAGAATCGGGATATTTTTGAGTTTTACATGCCTTTAAAAAATGCAAGGGTGTCAAAACTTACTGAAAAGAGTAATTGGGCGCATTTCCCAACTTATTCCCATTGCTAAAATTTTTTCCCCTTAATATCGTTTTTTGCTATTTTTAAAAAATTTCCTAAATATTTAGACTCATTAACCTAGTCAAATGATGTGTTGTTTCGCAGTGATTTTCTAAATTATCGGCCCCAATTTTGTGTTCTTTGTTTTTTTTGGGGAAAATATTTTAGCCTTTTTTACGTTCACTTCTAAAACCCCTACGCTTGCTATCAAAAGCTAAAACATTGCACATTTTAATAAATTGCAATTTACTTTTTTAATATAACCCTTCCCTACTTTTCTTACATTACCTTAAATTTGCATACTTTAAGGGGAAAAGTGCCCTCTTTTTTGTTTCAGGTCATTATGTTTTTTTCTAAACATGGTGGGCATTTTTAACCCGTACTCTGCCACGCGTATTTAGTCAAACCTACAAAAATTTTGCCCCCGACAAAATTTTGTTGGGTATTCCACTAAAATTTCATACCAAATTTTTTTTTTCCTTTTTAAAAGAATATATGCCCTTTTTTTAAAAACTAAAGTACACTTTTTAAAATACCGCCATTTTGTATTTCATTTTCCCCCCTTTGGTTTGTTGCTGAATAGTAAAAATATGATCCTTTGGGTTTATCTATTTGATTTAAATCCAACCCAAAGATTTTCCCTTCTGCATAAGTGTCAAAATCCTTAAAATTATGTTATATAAAATTTTTTTTTGTATGTTGGTTTGTACCTTTTTTACACTTTGGTTTTTATTTCCCCCCTTTTTTAAAATTTAAATATTAAAATTTCCTTGCTTCCATTCTTTTGGGAATTTCCTCATGGTTCCCACATGGAATATAACAATTTATTTTTATTTCTTTACTAACCCTTTTTACCTTTTCCCTTTTGTTAACTTTGGGTGAATTTAAAATTTTATACCCGGGATTTATTGTTTTTTCAACTTCCCAAGAGCTTCTTTGACTTCACTAATACTTGGGTTTGGGGGCTAGTTGGGTTTTAGCAAATTTTGGATTTAAACCCCCCCTCGCCCAAATTTTTGGGATCCTCCAATTTAACATTAAAAAAAATGCCGGGGAAGTGGGCGTTTCCCTCTACTCAAAAACATCCTCGGTTATAGCCATTTAAGTTACCTTTTGTATTTTTTTCACAAAATTGACCCTGGGGCCTGATAATTTTTTCTTTTTTCCCTTAATTTAATACCTAAAAAAAGGGTTACTTGATTTTTTTTTTTTTTTTTGTTCGTCTATTTCACTTTCCCTTTTAAAATTTTTCCCTCTTTTTTTGGGTTTCTGAATAAGGTACTTATTTCCCCCTCTACCCTTTCTATTAATTTTTGAACTTTTCCCCTGTCAAAACCATGCCATCCCAAACCCCTTTACACAAAAAACTTTGTTTTGGAATCTCTATAGTTTTTTTACGGGGAATTTACCACGGTTATCTTGGTTTTCTTTGGTTTTTACCCCTAAATAAACTGGCACTCTAGCTGGGCCCCGCAAGCCTTTAAAAATTTTTCAATTTTGTTTATTTTTATTTTCCCTTTTAAAATCACCATTTTTAGTTTTTCAAAAAATATCTTTTAACTTGCCCGCTTGTTTTCCCTTTTTTCCACGCAAATTTATTTAAAAGTCACCCTAATTTGTTTTTTCAAACCCCGGGAAACCCAGTAATGTTTGCGTTCACGAAACTTTCCCCCCACCCTAATCTTACTACCCTTTCTGAGCTATATGCTTTTCTTTTACAATAAACAGAAAATTTTACCCCTTTTTTTATAAGGGGGGAGGGGCAAAAAACCGTTTGGGGGGAAAAACAAACTTCATGTTATCCCGGGTTCATATTCGAACCAATTTTCCCCGGGTCCTTGGCAAAGAGACTATATGACTTTTTTGCGGGCGTCCCCCGGGGTTGGGGGTTCATAAGCTTTAATTCCCTTTTTTTTAAAGGAAAACCCTAATTGGGGGAAATTTTTTGGGAAAATTTTTTGAAAAGGGGGTTTTGTATTTAATTTTTAAAATAAATTAATTAAAGATATAGGAAAAAAAAAAAAGGTGTCCCTACGTTTATTTAAAGGGTTTTTTCAAAAAATTTCTGTTTTTCCAAAACCTTTTCCGGGTCAAGGTCGGAGTTCAAACCAATACACTAGCATCTTTCCCTTTATTAACTTGGGACAGTTTTTTTTTTAAACCAAACAGTGGGTTATTAATAATAATAATGTTTAGAAGCTATCACGCGCAGTTTAGGGAAAAAACCCCCTATTTTTTTGGTCAACCATTTATAAAAATTTTTTTTATAATAAACTGAACCGGTTTGTAAGACGCGGTGTTAAAAATACATATTTTTTTAAACTAATTTTATTTTGTTTTTCACCCGCGTTTTATTGCCAATTTTTGGTTTACGCTTATGGACAAAAATTTTTTTTAATGTTTTTTGGGATAGGGGGAAAGGTTTAAAAATTTGTAAGAAGTGTGCCTGGGGTTCGCGTTTTTAGGGGAAAGGGTTGGGAAAACCAAATTTTTTGGGAAAAAATTTTTCCCCTGTATTTACCCACCCCCCGGGTCTCCCTTTTATCGGCAATCCAATCTTTTTGGGGAGTGTAAGCCTCAGATCATGCGGTCCCCCCAAATGGGGTTTTGTGCTATTTTTATAGGTAATAAATTTTCTATCAAAAGTGACAGTGCTGATCATATGAAATAAGTTTTATGCAGCCTTTTCAGATAATTTTCCTGACCGTGTGCCCAAGTTTTTGGGGTGAATTAAGGCGGGGCCCGATTAGTTTGGCATGTTGGGTGTAAATTTGGGGTATTAATGCAAAGTAGCAAAAACGAGTGGGAAAGGGAGAGGGGGGTCATCTTCCTGGGGACATGTTTGGGGCAGCCCAAGGCAACGGACGTAACTTTTAGAGAGCACTAAAAATTTGTCAGTGGGCCGGGGCGGCCGCCGTCGCCAAAGCGTTTTGGGGGACTATCCCACACAAATCAGTTTTCAAACGTTTTCTTCTCGCCGCGGGTTTTTTTTTTAACTAACCCCCCCCCCCCTTTTTTTCCGGGTTTTTTTTTTTTACCCCAAAAAACATTTAAAAACTTAAGGGGTGGGGAATTTTAAATGTATAGCCTAAAGGATATGTTTGTACCTGGTTTGTTTTTTACCCGGGGGCAAGACTTTTAGAGGGGGGGAGGTGGGGGCCCAAACCCCAGTTTTTCTTTTGGGGGGGTATTTCAAGAAAAGCCCATCAAGTGTGATTGGTAAATTAGTGGTGCGTTTTGTGTAGTCCCGGGGCACCCCCTTTACGGTCCTTTTTTCTAGCATTGGAAAAGACGCCGCAAAACCAAAATTCACCCAACAATTAAAACGTCCAATAAGTGGGTTTTCTTCTTGGGCCCCTTAAACCCCCATTAAACCCTTTTCAAAACCGAAAAACCGGGTAAAATAAAATAGGGCTCACCCCAACGATTTAATTTATCTTACCTTACGGTAAATGGGTTCCCAAATTTTTATGAGAAAAGGGGAGGGGGCCCTTTTAAGTAAATTTTGGCCCTCCTTTGCAGGGCATAGTCTGCAACCACCGGGCCCCCCTACTCACCGGGTTTTTTTCCCTTATTTTCCCCCCTGCTCCCCCCCCCCTTCCCCCCCCCCTCCCGCCCCCCCTTTCCCCCCCCCCCCCCCCTTTTCCCCCCGCCCCCCCCCTACAAACCCGGGACTTTTTGGTTTTTTTTTTTTTAATTTTTCGTTTTTTTAAATATTGTTAATTTTGGGGGGAAGAGGGGTTTTAGTTTTTTTTTTTTTTATTTTCTGGCTTTTCGCCGGGCTTTTGGTTTTAATTTATTAATTTTTGGGGGGATAGGGGCTTTTGGGGTTTTATTTTGGGGGGGGATAAGGTTTTTTTTTCATCAATTTTGGGCGGTTTTTTTTTTGCTGAAAACATTGGAGCCCCCGGGGGTTTGGCCGGTTGGTTTAAAATTTAAATTTTGGGATTTTTTTGGGGGGGTTTTTAAAAATTTTTTATTGGGGATACAGTCCTTACTTTGGGGCAGGAGGGCTCGCACAAGCGGGCCACGGCGCCTCCAAAATAACACCGAAAACCTTGCACGGGTTTGGGCTGGCAGACAAGTTGGGACAAAATGGGTCGTACCTCAGCAATTTTGGGTTTTTTTTTTCCTATGACTATCATTGCGGTTATTCCCAAAATCTACATCTCAAAATTATGCAAAATCGGGGCCTCGGAATCAAGTTAGGGCCACTACCCTGTCACAAGTCACTAAAATTTTTGTTTGGTAGCGTCTTCGAAATGCATGGAAATGTTCCCCTACCCACTATCGCACCGGGACAATTTGGTTTTTTTTCCCATGACGTAATCACGGTTTTTTATGTCCAACCCCGGGCCCGGGTTGGCGGACCAAACAAGTTGGGACAAGAAAGTATTGACCCGGGCAGGGGGTTTTCCCTGGCGCCAGGTAGGGGGAAAAAAAAAGATATTGGGGTCATTGCCCTGGCAGGGGGTTTTTCCCCGGCGCCAGGTTGGGGGGGCAACAAACAGTTAGACAAGATTAGATTTTGCCCCGGGCATGGGTTTTGTGGGGCAACAAGGCAATTGGGGACCGTAAAAAAACACAGATTTTTAAAATATATTTTATTAAAAACATCACAATTATACATTTTTACATGAAACGCATATTTTCGTCAACGTTTTTTCTAATGCCCTTTTAAATCTTTTAGTAAAATTGTTTTTTATTTCAAAACCAAAATTAAAAGTCCAAACCGATTTATTGCTGTAATAAGACACTGATAAATCCGGGTTTTTAATGTCGTTTCCACCGTAGTTGTTCTAGGTCGATGACACCCTAATTCTTTAGCGTTCGCATACTCCAGACGAGTGTGTCGATAAAATTTGTTGCAATAGCGCGCGACGGTTCACCACATTCCCTGGGTCGACGGCGACTCGATGGGTCCCACACCTCCAAAACCGCCACTAGGTGCTAGAACGACCCTTTTGATTCCGGCCTTGTTTCTCGTTGATGACCCCTTTAACTCCACCGCACATGCCTCAGGAATTCGTGTTTATCAGGCAAAATTTTTTGGGAGGTTGCGTGTTGGTGAAAAACTTTGAAGACCACTTGTAGTGCTCTTTCTTGCCATTCTTTCGTTAAACACGGGCAGCCCCTCCACTTTTTTCTATTGGACAAGGGCTAAAGTTTTCTTGACACCATCCGACGAGACTCGTTTGGGCGTCGACCCATCCGGGGGAACAATGTGTTGAAAATACTGGTAGGCGAGGGGTTTCGCAAGCTTTGCTTTGCAACCGCAAACGTTTTTTGCCCTTCCATGATGCCATGGTTAGGGCCGGCACACCGCCGGGGGACGCCCTTTTTATAGGCCACGCCTCTGGAAACAGGCCTTTTGAAGGGGCGACATGCCCCTACATCTTAAAAAAATCTATTTAATATCCACCACCCTAGCGCGGGGGCTTAGTTTGGGGGGCGAAATGGGTTTTGGGAAAGTTTTTCAGGGGAATGTTCTGGCGCGAAGAGAAGGACATGAACAGTAAGGGCCGCAAACGTCGATGCAAAATGTTTTTAAGTTGTACTTACAATGGGACTGCGAAAAGTTTTTTCGAAAAATCCAAATTGACTTTATACCGGGGGAAAACCATAATTTCAAAGTATTCTCCCACCCCTTTCTTGTCGATAAAGAGGGCACCCAATCGTCCCGGGTTTGGTCAGGGTGTTGATGACTAAAGGGCAGGTCAGCTATTCTGGGGGTAGTTGACAGCGGGGAAAACACCCACCGTACAAACGAACCACGCTTGTTTTCAGCGCACGTCTAAGGGTGGGCCCCTTTTCAATACCAGTCCGAAGTCCCCAACAAAAGGGGCAAGCAAAATTCCATACGAACTATTGCCATGCACAGGTGCGCCCCAATTTAAGTTTTCATGACAACAACCCTGTCGACAGATAAAACAGGGGTGTAACGTGTATTTGACTAGAAACTTTTTCTTTTCTGCCCCCTTTGACAGACGGTTTCGCACGCGCTGTGCAGGGGAGATAGGGTTCGAGCAGGCGTAATCCACATCCCCCGTAATCCCCGAAACCGTGCAATTGTTGACTAATATCGGCTTTTTTTTTCGGGCATCGTTAAAAATTCTTCGATAGCGATGGGGGTTTTAACACCCATGTTAAATTTAATTGCCGCAACAGAAAAACACTCAGTTCCTTGACGATAAACCGTTGTTGTCGTCGATGAAGCTCGGGAAAATCCACAATGACTCCTACTTAAATAAGGGGGGAAAGGCTGGAACCCGTTTATATTAGTTTCCAAATCGGTCACAACGTTTCGCCCTTTGTCAATGGTGATATTTGGCAAACTCCCACACAACAGTTGCATTTTCGTGAGACCCGGGGTGAAGCTCACTTCGAGCTCAGAGAACCGTGTCTCGAAAATTTCCAATGTATGTGAGTGGGGGGACAATTAGGCAAATCGAAACCCATAAAATGATTCCCTTTGGGGGAAAGGGCTTCTCGGTGAGTCGCTACCCTCGTTCATGAAATGATACCCTTCCGAAAACAGCTTTGGGGTAGGACATGACATAGGGCCTTTTTAAAAATGGGGCTGTAACGTTTCGACGGGTATTTTTTCCCCCGCCACGTACAGTAAAAGGGTTCAGGGCCGTGGGTTTAAAAATTGAAGGGGTTTTTTGGGGCTCTCCTTTAAAACGCGCTTTTTGCCCACAAATCCCACGAGCCCTTTTGGGTAACGGGCCGGGGAAATACTTGCCCACGATTTCCCTTGCCGCCGTGGGAATATTGATGTTTTTCCCCTTCCACCGGTATGGATATTTTTGCGGACTGACTTTTAATGTTTTGGGGGGGCCAACAAAAAGGTGCAAAATTTGACACGCCTCAAAAGGGCCCGCCAACGATGTGAACCTTAAAGTGGGGGTTCAGGGACCGCCAAAAACCCAAAACCCTCTCGAAGACCAACCTAAATTGGGAGTTCGGCCCCGTTCAAAAGTATTTCCTTGGGTTAAACACGTCCCCCGTGTAGATCCCCAAAGACCACCGTCTTACTTTTTGGGAGCCCTGCGACGGGCCTCAATCCCTTTTTTTGTTGGCGTTAGCCTCCTCAAAGTTCCGGGGGGTCTGCAACCCACAACCGCAAGTCAAATCGTTTTTTTGGGCTTCGCTTTTGTAATTACACTCTCAATGTCGCCTATAGGAAAAAACGTGTTCGGGGTATACATTTTTTTTTAAAAAAAACCGTCCACCTCGTGAAAAGGGGAATGCAGCCAATTGTTGACGGGAGCGATCTGATCCAAACCCTGTGAAACGCCACCAGGGGTTTCAGACCCGCAGGGAATAAGCATATCGGAAAGATCGATATAAACCCCCTTTGGGCCCGTAACGGAAATCGAGGGGTAAATCATCGTGAGGAAGAGACGGGTTTTTACTGGGCCATTCCCACTTTCAAGACTGTTTGAGGGGGGTGCACGGAAAGAGATCGAGTTCCCTCGGGCACCTCGCGGGGACGGGGGGTGTAAAACACTTTTTTAACTAAAAACTTTAGTTTCTTTTTTTGCCCTTTTTTACGTGGGGGACGCCCTTAGAATGACGTCTTTTGCTTCAAAACACCCCCTTTATAGCCGAGCCTCATCAGCTTTTGGACTTCTTTCACCTTGCGTTTCAAGTTTGTTCCAGCCTCGCCGACCCTTCCGTGGGGCCTCTTTGAAAGGACCCCTTGTTTGGCAACGTCAGAGCAGCAATACCCGTAGAACGCCTTTTTTCCGATGGCTTTAGCGCCACTCCAGCAACGTACACGTTTTTAAAAAGCCCACTGAAAAAATTTCCTACCCTGCCCTTTTTTGATAGGAACCCCGGGTAGACGAAGATTTTCCTTTTCCCAGCCGGGTTGATGTATATTTTTGGGTAGGACATTCATATGAAGCGTCGAAAATGAATTTTCACGCACCTTTTCCAAACTCAAATGGTACAAGGTCACCCGCGTTCTTATATTGTTCCAAGTTTTCAATTTCCCTTTCTCACACCGGCATTGGGGCAAGGGGTCGTAGCTAACTTTTTTATTTTGCCGTAAAAATAGTTTACGTTGTTGATCCCGACATACTAATAGAGGTCCCAATGTCCCCACGGGCTGGGGCTCGACGATATCCTTAATGTACATTTGGGGGGGGAAAGGGCCTATAAATTTGGGGCGGGTACGGACTTTGGTACTTTTATAAAGTCCCTTAGGATCAAAAACCGAGCGTAACTTATTTGGGCTTGAAGAGTCAACACTATATTTGTAAAGAAAATAACTCCATTTTTTTGTTGGGTTTGATTTGAATAAAACCCAATCCCCTTTAAAAGCCTCTATTTCGTTAGACTTTGATCAATTCGGGGATAGTGCGTATTTCCACGGGGATAGGGTCCTTGAATTTTGTTCCACGCCGTTACGCCACCCAGTTGTACCATACAATTTTTTGGCCCTGGGTACGGGGGTGAAAAAACGGGGATTTGAAATTTCACCAGACGTTTCCCACCCCCCTTCGATGAAACGGAAGGAAGGCGGGGGGAAAAATTCGTGAGGGTATTTTTCGGAAAATCCCAAAACTGTCCTCGGCAAAGTGATTAAAATTGGTCCTTCAGGGAGGCCTGACGTAACGCGGAATCCAGAATTAAACTTGGGGGGGTAACCTTTTCCACTGCATACATTTTCTTTCTGGGCCTTTACCCTTACACGATATTTTATAAACTTTAAAATTTTTCAGGGAGACGTACGCGTTCAATTCGGGTTTCGTAAAACCCCCCTCCACTTCTTCCCCGTCAAGATCGGTGAGTCTGTAGACAAGGTTGTCGCAACACACACTACTGCCCTTTAAAAACCCTTTTCGCTCCAATTGCTTTCGTCCCCTTTTTCAAACAGCTTTTTGGATTTGCTAATACCCCGGTCACCGATTTTTATTTTAGCTTGAGCTTGGACCCTTTTTTGCCGTAAAATTTATCTCTGATTTGAACCTTTAGTTTCTGAAACGGGTGGCGCCATCTTACGGAAGTTTGACCCTTGTAAGCGTCGACGGGGCTTGGGGGACCCCAAACCCAACTGTTTTTTTTGGTAAAGTAACGCCACATCTCCTTTCAGAGTTCTATTTGAACCGTTCCACATGCTTCCCTTTCACGCGGGATTATAGTGGTGTAAAAAGCACGCCTTTTTGTTGAGAAATTCCGGGACTAGCCGTGCCGTAAACTCGTCCCCTTGTCCGTCTGTAACTTGATTACCCCCTTTGTTTAAAAATTCCCGAAAGGCGTTCTCACTCCTCCCCTTTTGGGAGGGAACGTCCTCGCCCGGCCCCACTTACTAAACACTCGATACTACAAGACACTGCACAGTCTTGTATTTTCTGAGACTTCTCATATCGTTAGGGGGCTTGCCAAGATCGCAATTTTTGACCCCACGTACTTGTTGCGGGGAAAATTTTTTACCCAGTTTGTGTAGGGTATAACTCCGCGACGAACCTTTCTCTTCTTTTTCGGGATCTTTTTGGGGACGCCTTTAGACACGCCCCCCTGCAAACCCTGCAGGATAGAAGGGTCGTAAAAGATTCGGCTAACTCCTTTAAGCTCTAAGGGCAGCCACCGGGTTTTCGCCACCCCTTCGTTTCTTCTTTTTTTGGGCGTTGCGACGGTGTAAGGGGTTTTGGGGTACGGGCGTGGGATCTCTAATGGGCGCCAAACTTTGGGGTTCACAATAAATTTTTTTGGAACGTTTAAAATTTTGCAGCGCCGTGAAAACCCGCCACCCGACGTTCGCTTGCCCTTCTTGCTCTGACCAGATCGTTGACAAAACCCACAATATTGGATCCCAAAGGGGCTTTTTTGAATACTCCTTTCCGTTTACCCCAAAGATGCCGCCCGGACTTAATATGTTCTAGTAAAATTTCAGCTTTTTTACGGCCTTCTGGACATATTAAGTACATTTGGGGAGGGAAGTAAACACTTCAGGGGGGTAGTGGTGGGGGTTTAGATGGCGGTGGTTTAAAAAAAGTGTAATAGCGCTGTACCCCACTTGTTGGTAAAAGCCCCATTTAACTTGCGTCAATTTTTTGAAGCGAGGATTTTTTCCATTTCCTTGCCAACTCGGAGCCCATAATTTTTCCAGGCGTTTTTGGGTGGGTTGCTCGTAACGGTAATTTTTCCGGGGGACACCAAACATTTTTTTTTCGTGTTTCCATTTTTTACTTGTTGAATAAGGAACCGGGGACCCCGCTGTTTAAAAGGGCTAAAGTAAGGGGCAAGAACCTCCTCCTTTCTGAACAGTAGTCGCCCCCTTTCTTCTTCCCACTCTCCCTTTGACCACTTGGCAACACCTCTTGTGAGCACGTAACTTTGCTTCTCGCTTTTTTCAGGGGTACCGCCCTTTTTAAAAGTTTGTGGGCACCTCGCAAACAGATAAAAACCAGTTTCTTGTCCTTTTTTTCATAAAGGCGACACTTTTCGGGGGTTCATGCATACATCGCACGAAGGGGTCCCTGCTTCAGCCTTTGGGGACTCAGGGTTTATAAAATGACTGAAAGGGGGAAGGGTGGGTTTTTTTATTTTTTTGCGCGGTAAAACACCAGCACCGACATTTGGCTTTTTCTATATCTAAACCCATTCTGTGTACCTTGTTTGAAATCTAGAAATATAACCGGAGGCGTACTTGTAGAAATCGGTGTAACCCCCTTTTGAAAAACACGGGGATTTTCAGGACAACTTGTCGGCAAAGTTTTTAAAATCTGACTTTTTTCCCTTGGATTTTTAAAAAGCACGAAAAATTGCTTTAAGGGAAATGTCCTTTGGCCCTTGCCCTATGGAATATATTTTTGTTAGAAAACCCCTAATATTTTGATGGGGGCATCCTTTTGGTAAAAAAATCGACGACCACTTGGGTTGGTTTCACGCATCAGTCGCCAAGATAACACTTGGGAGTCATTACAGACATCATCCTTTTCCCGGGCAACCCCCTTTAAAGAATATGACGGGGATTGTCCCCCCCTTGTTCAACCCGGTTCCATAAAGCATAATACCAGGGAATTTATAAAATTTTTAACGTCACACATTGTGTCCAAGGCGGAAAATTTTTCTAAAAAATGTGATTTTTCCACACCCGAGGGGCCGCTTATGGGGCCGAAAATGGATTTTCAATTTTCCATAATTTTTGAACTGAGCTTAAACTATAAGCTTGTTTTTATGATGGGAGGGGGGTGCGGGTAATTTTAAAAACACTACATAACAATTTTTACAATATTTATTTACAATCGGAAAAAAAGTATACACCAGTAAATATACTGTAATATTTAAAAAATAATTGTTTGTATAAACAAAGCTGGTTTTTTTTACACCATAAAAAGTATATGTAATATTAAACAATATAGGGGAATTTGGGCCTGGGACTAAAAAAATAAATATATTGTGAAAAATTTTAAAATAAAAATATAACAAACATCACCATTTTGACTAAAAAAATATATCAAACAAAAATAATTTAAAATAAAAATATATCAATCATTTAAAAAAAAAAATATATATACAAACAATGTTTTAGATTTAAAATAAATATATATATAACAAACTTTGGCTAAATTTAAAAAAAAACAATAACAATTACTAAAAAAATAAAGAGGCAAAAGGACGTACGGGAAAATAAAAAAATAAAAAAAATTCCCGGGTGCATAAAAAAAAAAAAAAAATAATTTTGTTTTCATGCAAAAAAAAAATATGAAAAAAAAATCTAAAATCTTTGAAAAATGGTATGTCGTGAACGTCAATGAAAAAAAAAAAAGATGATTATTAACCCGTCTAAATGACACCTTTTATTCGTGCGAGGCGTTACAAGGATCTGATACCCAAAGGGCAACGTATTAAAAAAAACTGTTTACCCGGGCTTTGTGTACAGGGGCCGGGTAACTTTCCCTCAAAAGGGTACATACATCGCAAGACCTTTTTTACAATTTTGTGCGTATCTTATGTATCTTTCCGCACCTTTCGTCCCTCGCTTTAAAAACTTAAAAATTTAACATCGTTCCTTCCATATTTTTAGGGTGATCCCCGCGAACCTTGCACACCGTTTTTTTTTGGCAGATCACCGCCAACGCAAACCGGTAACAATTTTTGGGGACCACCAATACAAAGGCGCTAATGAGTTTTTCCGCCGTAATCCGAATTCATCGGGAGGCACCCAAAAATCTCCGGCGGGGGACCCAATCGCCGGGGGGTTCGTGAATAGAACGCTACTGTACAGAAAAAACGCGGTCCCCCAAATTTTTCAAGGGGCTTAAAAGGCAACCTAGCCATAGCAGCTGTACACGCCCCCCGCCACACTCGGTTAGGGTTAGGGCGCAAACGCTCACCGCATCCTTGTAATTAGGAACATAACCCACATTTACATCAATGACGCTGTCCCCCGGGGATGTACGGGTCCGTCAGGGACTTGGACGCCTGATAGTCTTGACAACGGCTACGTGTGGAAATCGGGGCTTTGCCCAAAAATTTTCCCCATAGTAATTTAAAAAAAAGTTTAGCCAAGTGCGGAACCCGGTTTTTTTCAAACGAGCCGAAATCATTTTTAACCCCTTCCCCCTTTTCCCCATAATTTTGAATGTAACTAACTTTTTCCCTGTGAGTACACCCCACTCTGGCCATCCGCTGGCTTCTTGTTTAATTTTCAAAAAAGTACAATGTACCCGTGAAACGGCCGCCCGAACCGTCGACGGGGATAAACAATACATTTTTCCCCACACTTCGTGCACCTTTTTCAACGTGTAGCCTTTCTCAAAGGCTTTTCCGATTTCCCTCAATCACCCAAACCCCTTTAACCACGATCTTTTTTGTCGTTGTGCTGACACGCGCCCTTTGGTTTTTTCCCCCCCCCATTTTTTGCACAAGAGAACATTACTTGTCGTGCACCCGGGGGAAAATACGGCAGGAATAAATCTCGCGAGGGGTCACTGGGAACTTTTGGGTATGCCTTTTCTTGACTATAAACGGACAATTTGGGTTTCCCAATGAATTTTGGGGGGCCGACTGGTATTTTTTTAACTTGCAAACGTAGGATACAAAGAAAAACACCAAGTACTTGATCTTCTCCCCACAAGAAAGGTCTGTTTCGTGGGAAAACTGATACAATTTTCCCCCCCCAAAAAAATGCATCCCCGGGCTGAAGGTTCCTTGGTATAAAACCCGGCCGGGGACAAATTGCTGCAAAAACCCTGTCTGTGCGTTTCATTTTGCATAAACATGCACCCCACACTCTACACCGTGTACCGATCTTAAACTTTTCCAAACAAGCCTGGTCGCTTTATAAGCTCTCCATGGTCTCTGGGGGGTATTTTTGACCTGGGGGGTCCCTTTAGGGTAACAGAGGGGCACCCTGCCAATAACAGCCCCAAAACTGAAGCGGGGGGACTCCACTTTTAAAAACACCGTACACTCGCCCTAACACATATTCCTCACGGGGCCCTTACCCCATGAAGAAAAGAGACACCGCGTTTAGGGCCTCCCAGCAAAACCCTTGACAGCGCGTGCGACTGTTGTCGCGCACCGAAGCCACCCTTAGGGGTAAAACCGATAGTATTCTCCTTAAAATATTCGCGGGGAAACCCAACATGGCCGTCCAGCTATCGACACGCCTCTCAAAGGATCCACCTTTTCTTTCCCCCTGAATCTCCTAAACTTTCCAACCCCTTCCGTAGAAAATTTTCTCTTTTAAAAACTTTCCAACCCTTTTTAAAAAAAAAGACTGTTACTTTACCAACGCTCTCCATTTCAAATCTTTTTAACTGTCCCGCGATCCTAGTCCTCCTTTCCAAGGGGCCCCCAACCCCGGGGTTTTTTTTTTTATTGAAAAAATGGGAAATTCCCTTGCCAAAACTCGTCCAAGCCGAAAGTTTTGGGGAATTTGGACAGCACATCGGGGGAAAAATTTAGTGATCAATAAAGTGGGGCGGGGCCCTAACGCAGGACATATTTTCCCCCCTTCATTATAAGTTCTGGGGCCATTTTTTTTCCTCCATCATTATTTTTAAAATAAAATTTTCCCCAAGGGTTAGCGTTTTTGGCCGAGGAGGGGGATACCTTTAAATTTTTAACTTTAATTTAACAATAAATTCGAAAAATTGGGCCTTGTGGGACACCCTTTAATAGCGAGTCCCATCGCCCCCACAGTCGTGCAATGGATCATTGCATCTATAGAACACAGGCCTTTCACACGTTTGCACGACACATAGGGTTTGGGTTTGTGTAATACTGCTGACCGCACCTTTAAGAACGTTTCTTGTCTGCATTCAAAATCGTAGAATACAAACATGAACTACCTTTCCATGACGGCTTTTTACGGGGCCCGCTTCAATAACAGAAATGACCAAAAGGACGATATGAACGCATACTCCAAAAAGTCTCAAACACCCAGTGAAAAATTTGATCTTTCCCAAAATGAAAAATTCCCCGCAAAACCCCGCAAACCTTTTTGACATCACGCCCCATCTGTACCCTGAAAAAACCCGGGCTTTATGGTTTTCAAAACATGTCTGTTTGTGAACCAACCCCCAGTCATTACAGACCACAATCGGGCCCCCTACAAACCGCTTTAAAACGTGCACTTTTTTTCACGCGGATTCACATTTGGCTCGTTCTTTGTGTTGAACGGGACACGGGACTCGCGCAAAATACCCACACTAAATGCGGGGTCAAAGGGTGTTTTGACGTCAAAATGGTTTTGCTTACGCGGAAAATACAAATCAAGGGGCCCCAAAAAAAATGTTTGAGGATAGCCCCTCATATAGACCTGTCTCCCCCCCTTCCCTAACACGGTGATTTTTTTATTTGGAAAGGGATGCTGAAATTGTTTTAGCTCAGTGACCCACCACCTTTCAAAAAATTCACAGGGCATCACGGCATAAATCTTTTGCTTTGATTTTTTTAATTTGACGGGCCCTTTTTTAAATTTTTTTAAAAAAAAAGGGGTTTACGTCCATACATCCTGGGTTTTCCTTTTTTGTCACATAAGCTTTTTGGGGACAACCAATGCAGGCAAGACAAAGTTGTCGTCATTTTGAATCGAATGACCCTTGGTTTTTAAAGGGAAAATTGCTAGCGGGAGAGTTTATCCATTTTTATTACCCCTCCCGCAGGCTCCTTAAAAGTGGGAAGTTTAACGTACAGGGGGTGTACTCAAAACAAACATACCTGCAACACGCACTTACTTTTCAAGCACTCTCTACGTCTACTGGGCTGCTCCCTAATGAACAAAAACAGGGGTTAAAGTTGAGTCAGTGCTACTCAAAAGGGGGGCCTCGTGGATCGGGGCTAAAAGCCATGGGCCTGCAACCGATGGAGCAAATTATAATTTTTTTCAAACCACTTATTGCGTCACGATCGCTTGCTGGTGCACCAAGATGTAGGGGAATTTTTTCTACCAGTATAAAAAAAACGCCTCAAGTTTAATCCTTTTCGAGATCGAAGAGGGACGCCATTTTTCAATTTTCCCCCCCTACCAATTTACCTCCCCTAATTCCTTTTTTAGGGGGAAACACGGCCCGCTATCGCCATTTTCCCGGGGCCCCCTCTCCCTCGCCCCGCCCCGGGCTCAAAAACCCTCCCCTGCTGTAAGGGGCGGGGTGAAATTTTCCGGGTTGCAGGGACACAGGGGGTCGAACCCCTTCTCTTGGGGCTGGGGGGATCGGCACTAGGGGTTTGGGGGGGGTCCCACCCTGGGATGGAGGGTCTGTGGCATCCCCCCCATTTTCCCGGCCCCCCCAATTCAACTATAACACATGTCAAAATAAGCCCTTTTTACAACAGGGGCATATTTTTTTTTTAAAATTTAAAATTTTGAATTTTTTTAGCTTTTGACGAACAGGGATTTACAGAAGTAGTCGCGTTTGCGGGGGAGGAGATGAAAAATTTTCTCTATTTACCTTGGGAAGATTCGAACCTAACACTCATCTCTTTTTAAATTTTTTTTTTATATTATTTTTTTATAGCATGTTCAATTTTTTTAATTGCTTTAGACTAACCGACATTTACGAAATGCGTTTTTCACTTGCGGGAGGGGGAAGGGAAAAAAAATTTTTCCAGTTTACCTTCAAGATTTTTTTTTTGAAGCTCAAACTCACTCTTTAATACTTTTTGTATTTTTATTATTATTTTATTATTATTATATTTTAGCACGGAATTTCGTCTTTAAATACTTTTTTCCCTTTTAATTTTTCAACTACGAATGTGTCAATTTTTTGAAAAAAAAACGCCCCGAGATTAGCTCGCGTAAGAATTGATAGCTATATACTAATGTTTTTTTCTAACGCCTGCATAAAAGAGTGGATAACAGCCGCCCCACTTAACACAACGAAATTAGACACCCTTTAAAAAAAGGGATAACATTTGGGTTTTTAACACTTTCTTAAAATCGTGGAAAAAAAGTTCAACCCTTTTCAAAAAAAATTTGTTTGGGGTTACATAACACTAGCTGCCTCCTATATTTTAAATATTATCAAGGGACTTTCCAACATGCATTTCTTTATTTTTAAAAAAGCCAACTTTTTTAAAATTTTTTGGCGAAACAAAAACGGAATAAATTGACAGAGGAATGTACAGCCCTTAACTAAAAATACATTTTACATATTAACCTGCAACGTGAAACATACAAAGAACAACGAAAAAATTTTTACAATTAAAAAAAGTACGCCCTAAAGTGTCACCAGACAATAATGATAGCTAGATACTAAAATTTGTTTCTAAAAGCCCCATAATGAGTGGGTAGACACCCGCCGCACTTAACACAACGAAATTAACACCTTTAAAAAGGGGAGTAAAAAATTTTATTTATAACACTTTCTTTAAATCGGGAAAAAATTTCAACCCTTTTCAAAAAACATTTGTTTTTTACATAAGCTACTAGCTGCCTCCTTTTTTGAAATATTACAAAAAGGCAGCGTATTCCTTAAAAGCATTACTTTATTTATAAAAAAGCACAACTTTTTTAAAATTAGTTTGGCGGGAAACAAAAGACGGTAATAAATTGACAGAGGGAAAGACACCCCTTTAAATAAAAATACATTTTACTATATTTTAAGCCGCAACGTGTAAACAACTAAGAACACTAAACATTTTGACTGGAATTTAAAAAAAGTACCCCTAAAAGGGCCCCAACAATAAATTTATACTATGATACTAATTTTTTTTCTAACGCCTGCAAAGAGTGGGGTAACACCCGCCGCACTTAACACAAAAAGAAAGTTAGACACCTTAAAAGGGGTATAAAATTTGATTTATAACAGCTTTCTTTAAATCGGGAAAAAATGTTCAACCCTTTTCAAAAAACATTTGTTTGGTTTAAAAACTACAATGCCCCTAATTTAAAATGATCTAGAGGGAGCGTAAACCAACATGCATTACTTTATTTATAAATAACACAATTTTAAATTATTTTGGCGGGAAACAAAAGACGGTAAAAATTGACAAGGAAAGTACACCCCCTTTAACAAAAAAACATTTTACTATATTAACCTGCAACTGTAAACATACATAAGAAAACTAAAATTTAACTGGAATTAAAAAAGACCCCAAAGTTCACCAACACAATTTAGTACAAAAAAAAACTCCATTTAAACCCCCGTTTGGATTCGAACCCTGGGCCGCATCATATAGTTTTTTTTAAAATTGGTTACATTACACATCTAAATTAAATGTTGGGCTTTTGTTTATCAATGAAACGTGACTGTCAAAGTTTTATTACAATTTTCATTTGTACAGAAATGAACCCGGGACCAGGAACACAAAAAAAACCGATCACATTTTAAAAAGAAATTATAATTTTTTTTTCTTTTGAAACCCGGGGCCCTTTATGAACAAAAAATTGACTAAACCCTTTTTTCGCTTTCCCCAAAAGGAATTGAACCCAAGGGCTCCCCCCCCCAATGGCTCATATAAAACAAAACAGGTAGATTTTTAATAAACTTTAAGTACAAAATATTTTCCTCTCAAAAAATGTAAACCACACCCATTCTTTTTTAACTAAACGAGTATACAAGCCACGCAGCAATGTTTTCGACTCTAGGGGCGTATAACAGGGTTTGTGCAGAGAGAGAAACTACACGCCTACGGCTACATGAGAAGACTTTCATAGAACCCCCTCAGGGGTCCAAATCTGCCCAAAAACGGGGGGTGCATTTCCCCTGGGGACGAGGGGACCGTGGTAGGGGGCCCAAAAACAGGGGGAAAGGGCCCGGGGGGGAATCATGGGGGGTGATTGGGGGACCGTTTTAAGGGGGCCCCCCGGGGATCGATGCTTACAAAAACGGACCCCCCCAAGCCCTTCGTCAAACCGTACGGGTCCAGAGTCAAATTAAATAAAACAAATTAATTACATTAAGGAAAAAAAAAAAACCAACAAGACTCCAATATAAATGTTTTTTTTGCTGTTACTTTCCCATTGACGCGTTAGCACCCCGTTGCAAAATTTCCCTTTTCATCGAACTAGCAGCTGGGCCAGGGATTGGGTCCCCGTTTTAATCCCCTCCAACACGGGGGGTCTTCAAATAACAAAAAAAGAAGAAAACCATTGTACACCCCACTGTATTTGGGAACAAAAAAAAAAAACACCCTTAAAATATCAAAAAAAACTTTCCTAAATTTAGAAAATTTTCCCAGCGACTCGAAACTCATTTTTTATGTTTGGGGGGGCGTCAACACAAATTGAAATGACCCAAATGTAATGAGCGGGTTCATTTAAACCTCTTTAAAAGCCTCCCTGTAATGCCTAATACTCAAAAGTTCCCCTTTTCGCAGCGAACACAGACCTGTCCTAAGTCCCTTTTTTAACCCGTTTTCAGTATCGGCATCGCCCAGCGAAGTGGACGGGGGGCCTCTCGATTCCCTTTTCCCCTCCTTTAAAAAAGTAAGAATGACCTGACACGGGAAAGAATCCTGGGTAGCTCATGGCAGAGCAAAGGCGTACTAACCAAGGTCACGGGGTTTTGGGCTTGAAACCTTTCCCTTTAAAAATTTTTAATTTGTTTGGGAAAAGACCAAAACTAAGTATAAGAGCATATACTACTTACCCGGTCATACTATCAACATACTTTTTCGGTATGCGTTTTTTTATTCACCGCACACAGTAGCTAGTCTAAAGCGTCACTGCCAATGCCTGGGGGTGCGGGGTTTTATTCCCTTTGGTACATGACCATTCAGGTGTCAGCCCCCCGCAAAAGTAGACCCAAAAAAGGTTTTTTTTTTTTTTTTTCCCCACCCTTTGGAAAATGCGGGTACATTTTCCGTCCTCCTATCTACTTACGGGTTTACATTTGGTTTGACTTCGAACACTAGCAAAACGGGACACTACCCCAAAAATTTAAAAACCGTGTTGAACCTCACCTTACCTTTAAAAATTTTTAACAACATAAATTTTTTACTATTTTTTTTATTGACAAACAAAATTAATTTCAAACCAATATTATTTAGGTCTTTGCCGACTGTTTATACTTTACGATAATAGGGATTCTGCCCCCGTTTAAAAATATGCTGTATATCACATGACTTAGACGTATGAAAATTTTTAAATGGTTTTTCAGACAGAACTTTTTTTTGCTTTCTACCCTAAATTATTTTTACGCAGATCACCTGATTGACGTAAGAATACGGGGGCTGACCTTTTTAAAAATCACTCCGGGGGTATGATAAATACCACAAAAGTTAAAGAAACCTTTCATTGCCTTATTTTTTTTTATTTAAACTCTCCTAAAACCTCCTTAACTAAACAAGGGGTTTTAATCCATCTAGTGGGCCGATAAAACACGACAAACCCTGTACGGGAATTAAAAATATTAAATTTAAATAATGTTAACCTTTACACATGTTCCATGTTAAATACCTCGGAAAAAATATGGGGGCTAAATATATTTTATAACATAAAATAACTTTTACATAATTTATAATAAAATATCAGGGAAAAAAAACACGGGGCTTATTATATAGTCTTTGCTTAGTACGCCTTAAACATTGGGGGCATTCTTTTTTTACTGCAAAGATAACAAAAACCCTTTTTCATATTCTTATACAGATACAATTACCCAATTACCATTTAATTTATCTTACTTAGCCCCTCTTTTCAGAGGGGGAGAGAATTTTTAACATTAGCGAAGTGCGGGGGTTATCGCCTATTAAGGGGGAACAAAATAATCGGGGGCCCTCGGTAAGGGGCTCATAATTTGATGGGCTCTGTTTGAATCCCCAATCTAACACACAATTACAAAAATACATAAAATTTACCGTTCAAAACGGGGCGCTAAAACTACCCCCCCATGCATCTGAAGGTACTCTCGAAAATTATGCATTAGTTGGGGTTAAACTTCATAGGATATAGTTGCGAAAAATTAAATTCAATATTATTCCCCGTTAAGCTGACTTGGGGCCCCGCTTTTAGGGAAGAAAAGCAAACGCCTGAACGGGGCTTTTTATACTGCCTTTTAGGGGTTCTATTTTAAAACAAATGACTCCTCAAGGTGAAAAGGGTTATTGCTCTACCGCCCCCCAGAAGGGAATGACCGGGAAGGGGGAAAACCAGATAAACAACCCCGGGCCCGAGGGAGGGTGGGAGGGGAAAAATAAAGGGTGATTTCAGAAGCCAGCGACCAGCTTGTGTCATTTAATATCGGGCACCGGGAGAAAGACGGGCGCACCCCCCACCACAAATAAACTACACGCCCTAATTTTAGAATAAAAAAACCCTATCCTACCAATAATAAATCCAACGCCTCTATCCTACCAATAATTAAATTTAAAAACCAACATCCCGTATGCCAGCAAAAAATAAAAAAAAACTACAACACCCATCCTAAAAATTACCAAAAAATTTTTAATTTTTCCAAAAATTAACAAAAAAACCAACATGTCCAGGTTTTAGGGGGGGGCAGGGGGAAAAGGGGGGCGGGAGGGGGGAGCAGGGGGGGGGGAGGGGGGAAAGAAAGGGGGCGGGACGGGGGGCGGAAAACAAAAAAAACACAGCCCTGTGCTTTTGGGGCCGGGGGGTCCTGCTAGATACCCCCGGAAATTTTTTATTTTAACAAAAAACCCTTTTTAAAAAATTAAATTTTTAAAAGCTTTTATTTTTTCTTAATATTTTCTCTTTTAAAAATTAAATTATCCCCCCAAAAAATGGCTGACTTTTTTAAAAACAAAAAACAACCCAAATTTTAAGTTAAAAAAAAGGGGAATTTCCCTCTTTTCCCCCGCCCCTTTTAGTTTTTCTTTTCCCCAAACCACAGAGCAAAAAGGGGTGTATTCTACTTTTCTTTTCCAATTTAAAATGAAATTTTAAAATTTTCATAAATTTTTAAGGGTTTTCAGAATCTGTAAGAAATTCTATAAAAAATTACGGGGAAATACTTTTTTTTTTAAATTTTATCTGTAAATTTTTTTTATGCAAAATTTTAAATAAAAATAACTGAATCGAATTTTAATAAGGTTTGAGGGGAAAATTTTGGCCCCCCCGGAATGTAGGGCCCGGTTCAATTGCTCCCCCCCCCATCAGCACCCTGACAGTGGTGAAAATTTGAGGGGTTTGAAAAAGGAAAATTTTGCCTTCCACCCCATCCCTTTTTCCTTAAGCCACAAAAATTTTTAAAATTAAAACAAAAAATTTACCGAAAAATTCTAAAAAAAGAAACCCCACGATTTGGTTCAAATGTAAAAGCAAACATTTTAAAAAAAGGGACTAAACAACATAAAATTCAAAATTTGCCCCCTTAAAATTTCAGATTGTTAAAATCGAAAGGGAAAAGTGAATGTATATTTTTAAAAATTTTCTAAAAAGAGGGCTTTAAAAGAAAATTTGTAAGAAATTAGGGTAAAATTTTAATATTACAATTTTTTAAAAAACTTACCCCTTTGGTTTTAAAAGAGATTTTTGCCGGTGATTTTAAGCCCCTAATTTTGTTTCCCGTCAAAAGCCTAAATATGAAATTTTTGAAAAGTTTTAATTTTTTCCCCCCAAAACAAGTTTAAATTAAAGGGCCCAGGATATCGGGTCGGGGTTTCAGGGTAACCCAACTAAAAGCGTGCAAAATACTTAAATAAACTAACCATGCCGGGCTCAGTTGGGGGGAAGCCAAGAGGAATGTCCACGTTGCATCTAATGCATGTGTTTTTTCTACCATCAGTTGCGCTTAGATTTTAAGGGTCATATATTTTTAGAGCCCGAGGTTAAAGTTAAATTTTTTTAAAAATGCGGCAGAAGGGGGGCGCAAGTTTAATTTTACAGTTTTTTTTAAAACATTTTTCATCTTTTTTTTCCAAAAAAAAAATCCCCAAAAATCTCTCCAAATAGCAAAAAGAGCCTTTTTGTTTTCTGGGACATGCTAATATCAACAGATCTGAAATCTTTCAAAGGGGGCCTGGAAATTTGGGGCAAAAAAATTTTAAAAAAAAGAGAAACAGTTTTTTACCAAATTCCAGGGCCCCCCTTGAAAGATTTTTCAAGATCTGTTGATATCAGCATGTGCCCGAAAACTAAGCTATTTTCAATTTGGGACATATTTTATTTTTTTTGACCAAAAAATTTTAATGCTATAAAAACTGTAAAATTCTTAGCCCCTTTTCGGCCCCACCTTAAGGGGGAGATGTAAGGGACGCGAGAAAAAAGGCCCAAAATTTTAAAAATTTAATTTTAACAAAATAAAAAAAGGTTTCTTTTATACAAAAAGCGAAATGCCTTCTGCCCGGCTTTCGAGGGCTTCAGCGTAATTATCGGGAAATCCCCCCTTGGAGCAGTCAAAAATTTTCGGTCGCGTTTTGGCCCTTCAAAAACTAAACATGTACCCCGGACTTACACGAAACATGGCGGGTTTTTTATTTTTGCTTTTTTTTGAGGGAAGTTTAAGGAAAAAAATATTGTAAAACTTGAAAAAAGATAGTTTCCCCCAACGGTCTTTCTTTTAGTTGTGCGTGTGTGGCTGGTTTGGTTTACACTCCCCGGCTTCCCTTTGGGGCCCCCCCGAGGGGAACAAATGGGGAATTGGGCCCCCTACCCTCCCCCAAGACCGCAA
The DNA here is from genome assembly GCA_039000515.1 of Timema cristinae. Taxonomy (NCBI): domain Eukaryota; kingdom Metazoa; phylum Arthropoda; class Insecta; order Phasmatodea; family Timematidae; genus Timema; species Timema cristinae. Next base: position 28,173 of record JBCFYV010003120.1, read on the forward strand.
ATTCATTATTATTTTTTTTAAATTTCCAGCCCAAAAGACCCACCCCAAAAATGGCCCTTTTAATGTTCAAAAATTTGGTAAGGGGGTTATTAAGGGGGTGTGAATTTTCAAAAAATCTTCCCTGTCCAAAAACCCCTTCCCAAAACTCTTTTAAAAAATATTTCTGGAAAATTTTTTCCCAAAAGCTTCTTGGGGGGAACAAATTTCTAAAAAAAAAATTGGGCAAAAAGGGTTATTTTAAAAAAACGCTTCTAGAATAATTTACAATTTTAAAATTTTTTTTTTTAAGGGAAGCCCCCCCAAAATTTAAAATTATAAGGGGGCATACATTTTTTCCCCGTAACATTTTTCCCCAAAAGGGTTTTCCCTTTTTACTCCTCTTTAGGTTTGTAGAGTAAAACCAAAAATTTTTTTTTTTCTAACTGCCCCCCCCCTCCCCCACTGAGTCCCTTTTCCCTTCGAGTAAAATTTAAAAAAATAAAGGTTTTTTGGGAGTGGGGAAAAGATTTTTAAAAAAATCCCTTTTCCCTTACCCAAGGTTTTTTAAAAAGGCTCTAAAAGCTACAAATTTAAAAAAAAAAGTAAATGAAAAAATAGGGTTTGAAAATATTTTAAACCAGACTAAAATCACTACATTTTAAAATAGATCCCTGTGACTTAATTTTCAACCCCAAAAAGGGTTTAAAAAAACCTAGGGGAAAAATTTTAAAATAGTTTAATCAAAATCTTCGGGGTTTTGGGGGTTATGGGCGTACCGGGGCATCTTTGCCAGGGGAAACCAACTTTAAATTTAACCACGGAGCTTTGGGCCCTGTCTTTTATTGATAAACACCAGACCACGCTCCGGTAAGCGGCGTTTAGCTATAAAAACTTCCGGTCGGGATAGGGAACATTTCCTAAGGGAAACCCCCAGGGTTCCCGGGCCGCCTGCGTACTAGCGGCCAGCGAGAATACGAGCGGTACACACGCGGCCATTTGTTCGCACAGAATGCAATGGGTGGGCGCGCGCCAACACAGAGTCAGAACAATTAATTCAGTCACGTCGTTGTCGCACACATAAGTAGCACCACATAGCATCTACGTGCTGCTCCACGTTCATCGCGAGACTGACTGTACACACTTAGTTGCAGCGACTGCCTTATTGCCTTGGTCGCGGCCGCTAGTGCGGGGAGCCTAAGCCATTCTCGAAATAAAACTTTAACCTTTGTCCGATGTGGGGGAATGCCAGGCCTCCACCTGGTTCTGATTTCCACGTGTAAACTGTAGGCCATTCATCATTTCATCTCGATCACAATCACCCTACCATTACAATAATACGTAATGGTGTATAACTCGACGGGTATAAGACGCGGTGCTAATAATAATAATAATAATAAATAATAATAATTAATACTAATTTAATAATAATATAAATAATAATAACAACTTATGGCCCACGTATTTTATTAAATAAATTAATGTAAATTGAAATGTAGGTACTATAGGTTAAGTATAATCAAAAATTACTTAAAATATCGAACAACAATCCACAAAACAAAGTGTATTTCTCACTTATAACAAAACAGTCTTGGGGTTAGGCTCAAGATGCGTAGCTACAGGGCGTTATCCACGTAGGAGTGGTGGTAACTACAGCTAGTAAACGTTACTAGATCTACTCTCATGTATTCATCTTCGCCAAACCCATATGACCAACAAGAACAATATTAATTTGTGTTGTCATTTTTGACTGTCAAAATTCAACACAACAAAATATAAGTTTTTTATTTTACTTACTTTAACAGTTTTTTCATTGGGAAACTCAACTTAAGAAATAACCGTTGGATGTTTTCTTTCTGGTGGCCCACTTTAAAACAATAGCTTTATAAAGGATAGATTCTAAAAAAGAGCTGTGTTCTAATTTCACAAATAAATATGGGAATATGATTATATTAGGTCAGATGAGATGCATACATACCATAATTCGGTTGTGGTCATGCTCATGTGTTTTACAAAATAAAAAAGTTTTATTTTGTAAGGCCCTTTTTCTTTAAAATATAAATATAATCTTCGGTAGTTAGTTACAAAACTTACAAGTATGTTTGTAATCATAGGTCGTAATACTTTTTAATTTAATATTTCAAGCAGTTCTCTTCTTGTCACAAACTCGAGAACAAAAACATGATATTTAATTAATATTTTTTGTTTCTTTCAATGATTACGAAAGTAAACTTACTTAGCGTCAACTCCCACTAAAATTCCAATAATTCTCATAGAGAAACAATAAATTTCATCATAATTTATTAATTCATAGTATAAAAAAAGTATAACATATAATATTGATATAAAATCGATTGAATTGCATAGTATAAAACATTTATTTTTAAAAAATAAATTATTTTGAATATTCCCCACAAAAGCACGCGCACCTAACCCCCAATACACCCCTGGTGACACCTGGCGATTGCACTTTATTTTTAGCACCATGTCCTAACAACCTATATTAGGGTTACACGACTAAGGCACTAAATTACGCCTAATGGTTAGGCAAAGGAAGGTTGAATTTAGAGAGAGTGGAAAACCATTTAAGAAAAACTACCCTTAGTACACTCGACCACGAACTACCCGTCACGGTAGTCGAGTCTATTGCGTGGAGAGTAAATATTTAATAGTCCGGCATTGGATGCGAATTAGAATATGTAAAAGTTTTAAGCCTTCCAATCTCATATGAGAAGAGAAGAATTTTACGAAGAAGCAGTGAACTACTAAATATCAGATAATAAACGACAACAATATCGAACTGCACAAAATAAATGCATCAGGTGCAAGAGAGAGAGAGTCGAGCAATGATGGCAACCAGGCAGGATGGCAAACATGCCCAACAGGGTGCAATAGTGATTGCCTACCGCGACATTAGCAACATACCTTGCTATTTCACAGAAATCTA
>JBCFYV010003121.1:0-31745 GCA_039000515.1 Timema cristinae
ACAAGGGCTGTTAACGCAGGGTTGGTTGCCACGCAACTGGAGGACCCAGAAAACATAGATATATTTTTTGAATATCTGGAGAAAATATAACCCAGAGAAAACCAAGATAGTTCCGTAAAAAACTAAGCTAATAAAAGAATTAAAAGACTATGTATGTTATGTTTATTAATTTTTGTAGGAAATAAGGTTTTATCAATTTTTTTTGTGGTTCATATTGATAATATATATCGAAAGTGATTGTTACAGATCACACGACTTGACGTATGAATATGATAAAATTAATTTAACAAACATAAGCTTTATAAAACCTTGATGTGGCTCATAATCGCGCCTTTCTATTATACGAAGGTCATACTGATACCCTGATTTTTGTTGAAAGAACAGTAGAAAAAATTCAAACATATTTATTGTGGTCAACATTGATAAAATTTTACAATCTTATTAGTGTTATTTTATAGGTGTTGATAATGTCGATCAAAAGTAACGGCTGCAGATCACATAGATTGTCGTATGAATCTATTAAAATTGTTTTAGTAACTAACTTCCACTGTTCTTCCTACCAAAATCATACTACAAATGTGGTATATTTAAAGCCACTTCAACCCACACCCCGATCCTCCAAACTATTTCTCAGAAAATTTGAGCTGAATATATAATTCCATATCTTGGTCAAATTATCCTGTTCTAAACGATTTTTCGCCTTTGAAACTTTTGTAAAACCAGATTTAATAATTCTATGGCACAATTAAATATGAAATGTCTATAGAAACAGAACTTCCTTCTGAAAAAGAATAGAGGTACTTTTAAAGTACTAACATGGTGGCTACAGACAGGGAAAGCTGAGAAAAACTGGAAAAGTCAATGCATTTTTGATGTCAGGGATAGCAGGGAAATGTCATGGAATTTAATTCAAAATAAGTCACCTGCTTCGGTGGCCGTATTGTCTGAGGCGTCAGTCTCGCAATATACTAGACCGTCTATGACAGGGAGATTGGGGTTTGAATCTCGTTTGGGTGTACTAAGGTTTTTTCCCCCTAAATCTTTTCCACTCTACCTTCACGCAGATTCGGGTGCAATTCCTCTAAATTCAGCCTTCCTCATCCCTAACTAATTTTTATAATTAGTACAATGTGTATAACCTGAACAGATAGGAAAACGCTGTGATAATAAAAAAATTAGTCAGGGAATTTAAATATTCGATTAATTTTTTACTTAAATATTTTGACAAAAGGGAGATATTTTGTTTGTTTGGCTAGATATGGCTATTCTTACCCCAGGCCACAAATAATATCTAAAACACTTGGTAGAAAAATAACTTAAAAATGTGTTAGTAACCATTAGGGTTGTTTTGGCAAATAATGTGAGTAATAAACGTAAAAATTGCAACACCAAGAAAAACTACTAAAAGGTTAATTTGTGATTTTTTTAAAAAATTTTGTCCGGAAAACTTGAAAAGTCAGGGAATTTTATAGTAAAAGTTTTGTAGCCACCCTGAATAAAATAGTTGCGATCCTGTTAGCGTCCTTAAATTACGTGTGTTTGGGTGAAAAGGGTGGTGTGGGCAGAATCCACCTTATGTAAGGTTTTGTTTATCAATTTTCATAGTGAGACAAAGCTAAAAAAAAAATTGTCAGGAAACAAATACACGTACCTATTAGTTACAAAATTCCACTTAAATTTAATCTAATTATGATAGGTTTTTTGAACATCTTAAGTTGGTAATATTTGGCTACTAACCAAGATGCTAAAGCATTAATACATAATTAGTTAAGATGTTTCTGAAGTTAAGTGTTTTTACACCTAGCTTAGATTAATTCTATTTAAACTGTCGGAAGTAAAATGCGCCATCAAATTTATCTCTGGCTACAAGTGTTTGAAATTTATTCTACGGCTCATATTTCTTCTCAATTATTTCTCCTCTGTCTAAACCTTTTCGTTTGAACTCGATACTTCGCCTAATGTTGATGACGTGTATAAACATACACATCCAGTCGGTGATTTTAGTGTTAGATTTAAAACAATAGTAAGTAGTTAAACCAATTACATAGGTAATCAAACAAAATAACAAGGACCTTCATGTTCTTATCTTGTAAGTTTATGTTGTAGCTTATAAAATCTGAACTAGTTTTTACTTTTACCTAATTTAGAACTAATATCACAATCTTCAAGGCACTTAAGCTGTAAAGTGACACTGTCAACAGATATATTTATATTTCGTTCTTCTTTCCCCTGTTTTAACGTATTTCTCTAATAAACAAAATATACATTTGTATTAATTAGATTGTTTTTTTTCTGATCTATATATTGATCTGATTTGACGTACATGTTTTTAAATTGATAATAGTTAATTTTATTTTTTAATGATTTGTCAAGCCATGAGTATTGTGACGCCAAGGTTTATGAATGATATGAAAGTTTTAATATCATTCATGTTTTCGCTACACTTTTAATTAGTATAAGCTTTTATTGCTCAACTCTAATACCATTTTAGAGCTATTATAACTACTCCGCATCGTACTTTACCTATATTCCCAGTACGACTGTTGGTGCATTTCTTTCAAATTAACCCTATTTGTCATTTTAAAATATATTCATCCACACAATTGTTCACGTGTTCTACGGCGTCAAGCTCGCAATTTACTGGATTGTCAGTGATGGTAAGGTCGAGATTTAAATTGCGGCTGGCTGCACAGGGTCTTATTTTTCAAATATATATCACATCAGGTTTTCCGTCGTATTTACAAGCAAATGGAGACATACAATTCCTCTAAACACCCTCCTCATCCCTTTCCCTTAAATCATGTTGTCAAATAGCCCCAAAAAACATTCAAGTTTACATTTTTTAGTTTCTTGTGTATAGGTTATAAGAACATATTTTCTAACGGCTTATAAGTCGGACTTGGGATATTATACCGCGAATTAATGGTAGCCACATTCTCATTAAAAAGTTGAAAATAATTCTTTGAACCGAAAAAGTGTTTCGAATCAGCTCTTCTTTTCCCCTTTGGGTTCGAACCCATGCAATCTTCCTTCCAGCTTATTTCCAAACAGCCCTCACTTGGTTTTCTAATATAATAGACCAGGTCTCAAGTTATTTGTTTTTATAAACTCAATTGTTTTAAAACTATTTTGAATACTTTCAAAACTTGTAATGGGGTATCATTGGGTAATACTAAACTCACCTTTGCATAGCTTTAATTTTGGGGAGGTTTATCACATCTTCAATTTTCCTCTGAGATTAGCATTTAAAACAAACACACAGGTGTGTGAAGTCAGTGTTTGTGTATGTGTGGGGGGGGGGGGAGGGGGGAGGCAGGTCACGTGTTTATCTCACTCAATATTCATTTTTTGGAATAAGTCACCAACAATCTTGTTACTTTCTCGTTATCTTACAGGTAGAGAAACTATTGAGATCGTCAAAAAAAAACCGAACTCAAGATTTTGATTAATATGACGTTTCATGACCTCCCGAATCCAAAAAAGTGTTTTTTGACTTTCCGTCTGTCTGTAACTCCAACTAGAGTCTAAACTATTTTACCGATCGGGATAAAATTTGGTATCTAGGGTTTTCATAGGGTTGCCCCGAGGGGTTTTTGGGATTGGATATCTAACCCTAAAATTAAGGGTAGTTTACTGAAGGGCAAAACGAGAAAGTCAATTTTCTCAAAATCGGCTCTAATGATTTCGATCAAATTTCATTTCTAAACATTTATAAATATTCCAAACAAAATGGCTTCTCTCAATATTTCGGCAAAATGACTTTAAGAGCTCCGGTCTGATGCGTAAATTATATATTTTTTATAATATCTACTAAACTATTTGAGATATGAAATGCTTATCGTTACAAATATGTAGGTCTCTTTATAATACAAATATTTTATAAGAAGCATATTTTTATAAAATCAATAACTTTCAAGCTATACGTAAATATATATAATTTTTAACTTTTCGAACACGAAAATCTAACCTGAAATATTGATGGATGTCGACGTCTCAAGACCCCCCAAACCCTAAAAATTGGTCTTTGCATTGACGTATGCCTGTGTGTCTGTTTAAACTTAAAATTAAGAGTAGTTATAGAAAGAGCGAAAAGAGAAAAAATCGATTTTCTCAAAATCGGCTCTAACGATTTTGATTAAAATTCGTATCTAGTCGTTGATTAAGATTATAAATAAACTGCCTATTTTCATTTCCCCATGAAAATTACTTTTATGGTAACTAACAAAAGTGGAAATTCTCGTATCTCCGCAACTATTTGAGATACTAAATAACATTTCATTGCAAAATTGTAGTAGTACTATTAAAAATTAAAAACTTTTATATGAAATATATTTTTATAAAACCAGTTTCTCAGATATTGGCAGGTATTTTAATACAATTGTGTGAGCTTTAGTTGTAAAGAGATACTACTAAAGTTTTAACGCAATAATTCTCCAATGCCATAGAGTAATTAAATATAAGTAAGTCTCTAAAAGTTTGTTGTTTTTCCTTAAACCTCCTAGGATAAATGTTTGGACAACTATGATTTATAGCTATTTTGTGCTCAATAGTCAATATTTACATTTTTTATTGGTCAAAATTTATAAATGAGGAATTTAATAGCAATGCGATGGCATGAAGATTTGCAACACCTAATAAAATGTAGAAAATTTTTGCCGGAAGTTGAAATTTTAATACTAAATGTTGACCCTTGTGGACCCAACATGATCTTTTTTATCGGTCCAAACATACAAATGAGGATATTAATTCTTTAAAAATAAAATTATAAAATTTAAAACTGGGACTTTAAAAAAAGGTTTACATAAATATAGTGCAATTTATTCCTGGTCTTGCTAGTGTATATTATTTCGTTTCACATATATTACGAGTTTTGAGTAAATATCTCCATTTTCAAACAACAGAGCGAGAAAGTCCGTGTGGAGTTCCGTACCATTAATTATTTTTTCATTATTTATGTTTTGGTCTTTGAGACACATGTCTTCCTATAATTTTAATAAATAATAAACATATTTGTATTTACATTTATTAAATTTATTTTTAATATGTAGGCGTCTATTTTTTTTACATGTAGGCCTACCTTTATAAATGGGACAGCGTAAATATGTATGTGGGGGTGGGGGAGGTATGGGTTTGAGTTTGTCGAATATAAACGTAAGTTGTATTATTTCTCCCCCACCCTCCACCCAGATCCACCCAACCCCCTTCCGACCTTTCCCGTCATCTCGAGTAAACATTGCACGGGCCCTTCTGCCGGTGACATGTGCAGATTAATCTCGCACTATGGGAATAGACGTGTGGTTTTGTTTACCTACTCTTTTCTGCCCCGATAAACGTGAACAAGGGGGGAGGGGACTGTCATTACCGCTCGATTAGTTTTACTCTGCCGATACCAAGTCTGTGACCCTTTTCCCTCGCACTTTTTTTTTAAACCATGTGAATCCATTAATTTTTTTTTCTTTTTAAACTGATGACTGAAGTTAAACCAGACTAGATTAAATTGGCTACTTTGTCCACGTGCCCACCAATGCGGGTGCTAAGACACTTTCAAATACCAAGCTTGTGCTATTGTGTCATTAATATAACATATTATACAGGATGTACCGCGACTTAACGGGTATATCGGGATTGGATCCTGGTCGGGTTAACTGAGGGTGTATTTTACCTAAAGGGGTTTACACTTTTCTTCCAAGCAAATGCGGATACTTATGAATTCAACCTTTCTCATCTCTAACACAATATTGTAATAAGTACATAAAACGATTAGTAAGCTGCAGCGCTAAAAAAAATATTCAAAATTAGAACTTGACTAAACTTTGTTTCCCATTTTAAGGTCTCATGCAGTGCATAATAGTGAATAACTTTTTAACCATGAGTATATCTGATGAAGCCTACAGTCCAATTTTTATAGAAAAAGCCTTTAATAAACGTTAAAAAAAACTTTTTTGACCAAAGTTATAGTACTTTACTTACTTTTTGATTAATATTATTTTACTGGTATTAATAATATCTATCGGAAGTGATAGCTTCGCGTATGAATACATGAAAGTAGATCTAGCAACTTTTCTGTCAGGCAATACCCCTCCTATGAAAATTGAACTTTAGTAGGATTATAATAGAAAGAACCATATCTGAAAGTTTTAAAAGTTGAAGACATGTGATAATCATATGTAGATATCAATATCTTTAGAATAATAACATTGTGTGTACTCGCGCATCGCGTCTTATTACGTGTTCGGGCTATCCGAACATTTACTCTAATGGGGTAAGGATGAGGAAGGTAAAATTTAGAGAAAACGTACTCTCATTCGTGTAGAAGAAAAGAGGGAAACGATTTAAGCATTAAAGTAACCTCAGTATGCAAGAGCGAGATTCGAATCACTTCGCCTTAAACCAGCGATTCTTAAGCCGGGGGGGGGGGGGGGGAGACTCTAAAAAATAATTGAAAATATTATTTGTATATTACTTAAATCAATTATCTTGTATTTTATGTTTTGAAAGAAAGAATTTGATGATCGTAAGCATGTAAGTACAGTAAACTCTCGATTTTAGACTCTCGATTTTCCTGGGTAATGGAGAAGCAGGAAAAGCACGGACAATATAAATCACGGATAATACGAATAATCCCCATCTGTTTACCACCGCCATTCAAAATTTGCTGCCCTTTGTTTCTACTTATTTATGTGAAAGGGGATTTTCCACAAAGGTAATTATTAAAACGAAGTAGCGAAATTCACTTTTGCATGCAAATAGTATTTAGTAATACAATTGAACTCAGAAAAGACAAATTAATGGAAAGTGTTCAACAGCAGAGGTCCCATTAAATACAATTAGGTAAGCTAATTTCTGTTTTTTTATTTGTTTGTTATTATAATCAGTAAATAAAACCACTATTTTAGAATACATCATAATTATTATTCGTAAAAACTAGAGGGCCGCGAAAATATTTTAGGATATTTAGGGGGCTGTGAGTAATAAAAAGTTAAGACCCGAACCACTGCCTTAGACCATGTGAACATCGAAGCTGGTACAGTTACTAATAATTAGTAAAAATATAAATGTTTGGTCGTTAAAGAATATGTTTGTATTTTCTAAACCTTTATTTATACCAGAATTTTTTTGTAGTCTTGAAATGTCGGTTTTCTTTAATTCTCACTCTTATTATTATATAAATTCGTAAACTCAAATAATAATTATATAAAAAGCTAAATATTTGCATTCGTTGATAGAAAGTATATAATACTTAGCAAACAACTTTATATAGGCACTAGGGCCGTTGGTATAACAAGATAAGCTATTTACGGGAGTATCCTAACCACTCATCATCAACACGCCTAACTCACACTTGTTTCCCATTCGTACATATGTTGTTATTCTATGGAACTGACTGAAAGAGTTTACATGTTTGATCATCGATAACTTCTCATATGATAGGTTTGTTCGCCACTTCATATTTTCGACTAAGTGGCCTATAAACCCAAACTATCGAAAAACGGTATTTAAATTGGTATAAACCCCTCATTGATCATTCAGTCTTGATTGTAATAATTCATATTTTCGATAAACATTTGTTTGGCACCAAAAAGCCAACCACTGAGTCGAAGGTGTTGCGTTATCAGATAGCTTGTGATTTTAATTGATCGCACACATTTGTAGCCGATGATTTCTACAAGTTTATCACAGACTCAGACTTAAAATATGATTGGAGAATGACCCAGGGCACGGGACGATCCCTGAATAGCTCAGTGGGTAGAGCATTGGCGTACTGAGCCAAAGGCTTTGGGCTTGATTTCCGTGCTCAGGTGTCCGTTTTAAATTTAATTGTTTAAATATATTTACCGCAAAAAATATGTTTATATTTTCTAAAAGGTCTTTTCCTTAGAATCCTGCTATAAATACAAATATACTGCACAGCGGTGACAGTCCAGCGCGATCTATAGAATTAAAGATGCGGTGCATAAAAGTGTCATTAGGAGGTGAAAACTACTTAAAAGTTCGTCAAAACTACGCTGAATACCCGCTCTTCTCTCGGCTAACAGCTCTAGTGAGGCCGCTCGCACACTGAAGTAAAGTTTATCACACTCTTTTAGTTCTCTCCGGGCTGTTCCCATCTAAAACAGTTTCTTTACGCCAAGAAAGATCTGGAAATTTATTTTATTTATTTGAGGTATTTAACGTGCACTTTTTGTACCGTGTGATTATATCAGTACACGAGAATTTCTATGAGCGAGAACAAAAGGCCCTACCAATTTTGCAGTAAAATATATTTTTTACACACGTTACAGGATTCGTGTACATGCCACAATCGACATGGGAGCGACGCTTTTCTTCCCTTCCGAATGAAGCTATGTCACGGATTTTTATCGCTCAAGTAAAAGCCGTCGACCCCGGCTGGGTTTGAACCCGTGAAGATCGGGTCCTGAGGTGAACGCTTTATAGCCCAATATCCGCGAGGTCGACATCTGAGAGAGAGTTTCTTTTGTTGTTGCTTTTCTTATTCCCGTGTTTTACAGGGCTCATAACTAGGTATAACTATAAACAGTTGCCGACAGTGAATGTAGAGTTTTCGATTCAGTCTTCTTTACTTAAAATATATGTGATCAAAGAATCAAAACATTGACGAAATAAGGTTCAGTGAGGTAGCTGGGAACACGGGCCAAGTTAGAAGTTTAATGGTAAATTGTTTTTTCTAAAGTCTAAATGCTCAGACCGGTACGAGATAATTTATTTTTATATAATTATAATATGAATACTTTATTTATACACATCTTAATTACCCTACCATTATTCTCAAAGGAGTTAATAGAAAACCATTCGATTCCTGACCTGGTGTACTGAGGCAATTTTTTCCTGAGTGATTGCCCGCTCTCCCTCCACGCAAATAGTTACCTTTCATACAAATTCGAGCTTCCTCCTCTCGACCTCATCAGCATAGTTAAAATGTATATAACCAAGTTGGATATTAGGAAGTAGTGTGGAGAAAAAGGTGATATTGGTGGTTTAACTATTCTAACAAACAAATACTAAAATGTAATATGGCCCATGAATTTCTTAACAAGGAGATTGTATGGAGTTATATTCAAATACAGGATGCTAGTAATTTTCTTTTCAAGAAAACCTCTTAATTATTATTTTTAGCTTGACGCTCTCGTGCCAGTTTTATGTGTATCTTTCAGTTGTGTTAATTGCTTGAAAAAAAATCAGTGATAAGTACGTTGTTAGCGTATTTGCTTGTCTAGACGTTAATAGAAAGGAGTGCACTGATAATTATGATATCTTGTAATGACTGGCACTGTCTTACTTACATTGGGACCCCATCACATAGTGTTACAATCCTAGTGTTGACTTTAGTATCTTTAACACAAGTCACAAGGAGTGAAACGGGTGGAAATACGGTTTTTTTAATTGTAAAAGAGAATAACTTTTGGTGTGCGTTTTACTGCCCGTTCGGACTCGGCATATTATTTAAACTAGGGGCATAGGGATGAATAAGATATAATTAATAGGTCCAACCGTTAACCATTTCGGTGGCCGCATGGTCTAAGGCGCTGCTTTCGCGGTAGACTAGCCTGCCAATGACGGGAAGATCAATGTTTGAATCTTGGCCGGATTGTTAAAAAAAAAATTCTACTCTACACGCAAATTTGGGTACACTTCTTATGAATATAACCTTCCTCGTCCCCAAATCCACTAGTGTAATTAGTACATAATCGTATAACTCTAACGAGTAATAAGACATGGTGTTTAAAAAGAAGGAAACGTTACTATATGTGCGTGTAAGAGCAATGGTCAATGGGAAACCATAAAGAAAAAACACCCGCACTACACCCAACTGGTATTCGAACCCAGAGCTTCTCGTCCGGAGAAAATCGAAAGCGCACTAAGATATGGATCAAAGCGCATAGGTAAAAAACAACTATTTCATAACGTAAACATGACAAACATGTATTGTAAACAACCTCCTTACTCTTAACAATGATTACAATAAAATAATATAACTACAGGATCAGGTTGGGTTAGGTTAAGTTGGGTTGGTTAGGATTCAAACACAATACAAATCAAATAGAAATAGAGATTTGTTGTTCGTGAAGGAACTAAAAAGTGGTATTTCCATATTGGGCTCAAACTACAAACAATGGCGTGCTTTTGATGCATCCACATTACGCCCTTTTGATATAGGGCCTACACACTTTAATATAAAACTATTATTTTAGTAGAATGTTACCATTTTTGACCAAATAAAAAGTGTTTTATATTTTTAAAGGGTCGTTCCTACCAAAATCCTATTGTAACATAAACATCGTTACCTGTATACTCTCTTATAAGATATAGACCGCTTCACACTTGGCGGCGTTGGTCTATCAATCCATCACAACCGTATAGCGACCTCTTTACAACAGTGTGCGGTATCATGCTTGGCTAACCCATAAGACCATTGACCGGATGCACTGGCAGTGTTGTTTTCCACTATAGGTTCTTTATTAGGAGTGGGTTATTAGTGACTTGCCCTGACTTAGGTCAGTTGCAAATACAACACCCCATACCATCTATTTATCACATAAGATATATATTCATTTGATACGAGAAGGCTAGTTTACGAATCTCTTCTAATTGCACTGAGAGTTGGTTTTTTACTCTCTATACACGCTAGCTAAGGTACATTTTTCTTTAACTACTCTCCTTACCGCTAGCTTTTTAATTAAGTAGTCTTTCGGTTGAACCTACAGATAAATTATTCTCAGGTGTTAGTTTTGGTACTGATGGGGTTTAAAATCTGGATCCTTAGTTTAGTAGTTACCGAGAACTGAATTGGTTAGCACGTAGCTTAAGGAGTCAATTTTCTCTGGTCTGATTCTCCGGAGATGTGAAGTTGGGATTCGTAACCCAGCCAGGCGTAGATTATTGAGGGTATTTTCTCGTTAGTGTTTTTCCCACTCTCCCTTTACGCAATTCCAGATAGCTTAGAGGGGTAGTAAGATGTGTTGCATACACCCTCACATAAATTCTTGAGCAAGGTACCATTTATCACTTAACAGTGTGGTTCTTCATGCGGATGCCGGTGTAGGTTTATAACAATTATTATTCAGGGCTGTGTATGGCCAAGATGCGAACATGGATCCGGCAGGTGTGGTTATTGTCTGAGCCGGTGTCTGATGTGTGCTACATATTTCTGGGTCTTGGTAGTATTCATATCCCCTCGCAGAACTTTCCCGCACTTGCTCATCATGGAACATTTCACCTTCTAAAGGCGTTCACTTTCACTGTCCCCATGACTCAGCCGTCTGATGCTTAGCAAGTTTATTTGCTCTTGATTGATCTTGTTTATTTTACTTGCACTTTAAAACAGCAGGACTTAAACTAACTTAACCCAGAAGAATCACAGACACACACACACACATACATAAGGAGACAAGTAAAGTGGAAATCATGGGAAATAAGTTTGTGAGAAGCATGGTAGCTGTCACGAGGGGAAACAGGATTAGGAATGAAGCTATCCGGGCAAGAGTAAAGGTATAGTAGAATGATTGTTGCAGGAATAACAGTACATGTTAGTCACTAAAGTTACTGAACCAATTTTAATATATTCGTACATAAAGTCACGTGATCTGCAGCTGTCGATTTCGATAACTATTATAAATACCTGTAAAATAACACAAACAATATAGTAAAATGCTATCAATTTTGGCCGCAAAGAAATATGTTTGAATTTTCTAAACTGATTCTTCCTACTAAAATCAATTTAAAGGGGCCTACAGGGAGTACATGAATTAGTAGAGGAAGCAAGACTGAGATGGTATGGGCATGTAATGAAGATGAAAAAGGAAATAAATAAGGAGATGAAGTATGTAGGGAAAACACCACAAGGAGAAAAAAAAAGAGATGGGAGGAGCAGATAACAGCAAGTGTGCGAGTGAAAGGATGGAAACAAATATAGGAGGAAGAATGCTGGAAGAAAAGAGGAAGAGGGAGCCATTTTACTAAGCTGACGCGACCACAGGTTGGGAACAGTTGATGATGATGATGATGATGATGATTGGGATTTTGATGGAAAAAAATCTTTATAAAATACAACATATCAAGATGTTTTTAGCACTGCGTCTTATTTCCCGTCCGGGTTATATGCGTATTTATTAATTACGCTAATGGCTTACGGATGAGTAGGGTTATATTAATAGGATATGTAACAGAATTTGCTTCAAGGGGAGTGGAAAACATCTAGGAAAAACCACTCGCTATACCCGACTGAGATTCGAACCTCGATCTCCCCGTTATCTGCATTCTAATCAACTGCGAGAGTGGCGCGTTAGACCATGCGGCCACCGAAGTGGGCGTGGTTAATATTGATAACATTTTACTATTATTAATGTTATTTTATAGCTATTGATAGTATCTATCAAACGTAACAGCTGCAGCTAGCATGACTTGATGTATGAACACATTAATGTAACTCTAGTAAATTAAATCACCAATATAAAATAATCTATTTGGGCTTTCAATAAAATATAAAAACATCAATCGAGTAGTCCATACTTATTTATAAGTATAACATAATAGGCGCATGTTTATGCGGCCCTGAAGCCTTTTAAACAAAGCTATCAAACTGGTAAACCAAGGGCCTGTATATCTAGACTTGTTTTTAAAATTTAGTTAATAGCCAAAGTTTACAAATTAAAAAATATACCTTTTTACTATGTTAAGTGCTTATAACATTATTCGGTAAAAATAAGGAAAGTTTGATAATATATGCTGGTTGATTTTTTTACACCCGCACCAATTCACCCTTTCACCCAATAACGTTATATATCCGGACCCTGCGAACATTTAAGTATAAAAAGGTGCTTTAGGCTTTCAAAACATGGCCCGTGTTTTTTTTTTTTTTTTTTTTTTTAAATATCTGAATACCCCGGTTTAACACTGTTCTCCTAGCTTGAATCAGCTCACGTTTTGTGGATGTGAGTGTACAACGAATGAGTCGGAAATGAAACGTCATCCCGCGCCCTTGAGACTTGTAACCAATCTACAAGTTATTTACGATACCTGATCTTTGGCAGTGGCCTACCTACCCGCTAGACAAGTTGAAAGTATTTCCATTACTTTTACGAAGACATTTTACTCCCGAGTATTCGTACGTCAAGTCGTATGATTTGCAGCTGTCACTTTTGATAGATAATTTCAACACCCATAAAATAACACTAATAATATAGTAAAATGCTATCAATTTTGGACACACAAATGGGTATTTTCAATAATACCCTTTGGCAAAACTGGAATATAGCATGTATTTGGGATCATCCATAAGCCGCGTGATGCTGTTGCGAGGGGGGGGGGGGGATGGTCGCTCTAATTATGGTGTTAAGTGAGGGGTGGGGGGAGTATGGGTGCATCACACATCACAGTGTTACGTAAGACAGATTTGATACTTAAATTCTAATGTTGAAAAAATAATATTGTGTGTGTGTGTGTTTTTAAGGTATCTAACGTGCACTTTCTGAACTTACTGATAATATCAGCACACGAGAATTTCTATGTGCGATAGCGAAAGGGCTGACCTATTTTTCTGGGAAAGGTATTTTCACATGCCACAATCGACTTGGGACCGGCGGCTTTACTTCCCGTCTGAATAAAGTTGTGCTACGTATTTTTATCGTCTTATAAAACTCTGTCGAGCCTGGTTGGGTTTGAACCCATGAACATCGGGTTCTGAGGCATGCACTTTACCCCAAAACCATCTAGGTCGACGATATTAATGTTAATACATAAAACTAATAACGTATTATTATGAAATTATTTGAAATTATTTAATTCGGGATTTAAAATATATTCAGAGTAGAACTAAATCTGAGTCCCTCTTTTATTGTCACAAATACTTTCATATGAAATACTGACTTTCACTCTTGGTGTGAAAATAAACACAGGTTGGAGAGGTTTCAGGTTGAATGTTTGCGTGGTTTATGGATGACCCCTTTTCAGGGTCATTTAATTCCCTCCTCCTGCTCCGCGTCTTTCATCCATCTGGACTATCCCCCGGTCAAGTCTTATCCACATTTCACAATTTATCTATTTTTAAAAGAGAAAAAACTCGCTAATTAGAATATATATCTCGATTTTAAATATCTGGTTGATCCCAAACCATGCTAATATTAATTATTGTGACTCAGGTGTTTGACGTGTTTTTTCTTCTTCTTTTCCAGGTGAGTGTTGCAAGCTGTGCTGATGATGGGGATTACAATTGCTCATGTTGGCCCTACGTCACAACAGGTAGTACACGTATGTGCATACACGTTTTAATAATTACTTATAGAGTAGGTGGTTTTAGAGTTAAATAAAATATCAGCCTTCCTCCCTTCTAAGGCATGTTAATTATCGGGCGTTTGCATTTATCTTTACTGCCATTGTGGCGTAGTTGGCTAATGCGCTTGTCGTGTTGAGCTCGACTGCTGAGGACGGGGAGATCGAGGTTCGAATCTAGGTCGGGTGAACTGGGGGGGGGGGGGGGGGGGGTCCTAAATGGTTTTCCACTCTCCCTCCACGCAAAGGCGGGTTCACTCCCTCTAATTCAACCTTCCCAATTCCTAATCCTTTAGCGTAATTAGTACTTAAAAAGCGTATAACCCGAGCGGGTAGTAAGACGCGGTGCTAAATATTATTATTATTTACTGCCATTGGTGAAAAAGTAGAAATAGAATACTGGAAAGTGGTTTTCAAAATGTAATGGTTTGTACCACCTCTCTCCACGCTAATTTGGGTACATTCTCTCAAAGTTACCTCCCTTGGTTCAGTTGTAAATGACCCTCAAGTTTTATTTCAATCTTGAAATCAAGCCGAACATTTTATTAACCAAAACACAAGTAAACCTGTTTTTGGTTTATTTCTTTGGTACGATATTGTATAAATACCGACGCAAGCTAAGTTTGATAGAACTATACTTTACTTTACATCCATTACAGGGGCCCAGCTCAGTTTTATATATTCAGGCCATATATTTTCCACTACCAGCCTGCTAGGCCTGTCGTAACTTCATATGCCTTATAATCTAATTTAGGACTAGAACTGGCAAAACATGCAGTCTCTTGCCGTTAATTTATTAATGTGCAAGGGTAAACTCACATTTAACCAATGATAAATTCTTAAACCATGCGAGAAATGGAACCCGGGATCCTTAACTCAGTAGGCAGACACGCTACCGACTGAGCTAAGGTGTCTAATTGATAAAGCTATACTCCCAGCCATAACATCACCCCACGACTGGTGGGTGTTTGAACATTTATCTTAGCACTTTATGAATCAAAAGGCGAAAACAATTTAAATGCCTTCTAGAAATACACCATAAAATACTTTTTAAATAAATGAGACATGCATCAGTGGTCACGTGGGCTAAGGTATCAATCTAGTCTGGTTTGGTTTGCCGGTGATGGGGCCAAATCTCGACCTGACGGAATTACGATGGTTATTTATAAATTGTTGTCCACTCATTCTTCACGAAAATGTGTGTACAATCATTGTTTTAATTCTACCTTCTTCATACCTACCCGGATAGTTCAAAAAGAGTACCCTGTAAAGCACTGCAAGCGTGCGCGCGCGCACACACACACACACACACACACACACACACACAAACAAACAATAAAACTCAAGATAAGTGCTTAAATTGCGAATGATCCTCAACTTTTGATATATTAATTGCTGTGACTTATATAATGTTCTGCAAGTTTACCGTATAGATTTTCATGGCCAATTGCACACTACGATATAAAGCACTCGCCTGCTTGTTCTATTCGACTCACGTCCTCGATTGGTTTGTTCGCCGTCTTGTCGGCACTTTAGCAGCGCGATCCTGATCAGCTCCAAGGATTTATATCTTTCTACCTTTAACTTGTGTATACTGTAGAGACATTTCCAGCCGAGATCTTGCAACACTTCCAATAGGCCTACTTGCCTAACCAATAGGCTTAAAAAGAGTTGTTAATGGCGATACTATTTTGATAGTTTCTTATTGTGCTAGTATAGTAATGGGCTTATATTGATTGGTTTTAAGGCAATTAGTGGAATATGATACCTACCAATTATAATGAATCCCGATCCCCTTGTCTCTTTATGTAATTTTTCCTGTGCTCCACGTTTTTTTTTTACCGCCGCGTCTGACTACCCGTTCGAGCTATACGCAAATATATTAATTACGCTAATGTGTTATGGAGGATTTAAGGTGAATTTAGAGGAAGTGTATCCGCATTTGCGAGGAAGAATAATTTAAAACCCTTTAGGAATAAAACTCGGTACACTCGACCGGGACTCGAACACCGATCTTCCCTTCATCAGCAGTCTAGTCTATTGCGATAGTAATACCTTAGACCATGCTTCCACCGAAGTGGTTCTTCACGTATTACTACCCGTATATTCACACTAATAGGTTAGGAATGGTAAAAGTCTAATTTATAGGGAGTGTACCGTCATTTGCATTTAGGTGTAGTGGGAAACCATTTAAGAAAAACTACATTAGTACGCCTAATCTGGTTTCGAACCCTGAGCTTACATACAAAGCAAACTACACAAGACGAGTTGA
Source organism: Timema cristinae (assembly GCA_039000515.1). Lineage (NCBI taxonomy): Eukaryota > Metazoa > Arthropoda > Insecta > Phasmatodea > Timematidae > Timema > Timema cristinae. The sequence continues at coordinate 16,559 of JBCFYV010003121.1, forward strand.
TTAATTATTTTTGTTTCCCATAAATAATATATATGTATATGGGAATCTATATATCTTTGTGTGTTTTAAGGTATATTTATCTGTAGATTTGATATATTCGCCCTTTTGTTTGAGATTAGTTTTACCGTGTAAGTAGACTATTGATATAATTTAAGCGAATAATGTATATTGGCCACTAAACATAATTTGCATAGCTCAACCAGTATATCAGTGACGTAGTAAACCAAAATCCCCCAGTTCATGGCATATTTTCAAACATTTCACTCGAATCCTTCTTTAAATCATCACTTGAGCTCTCCGACCAATATTTTAACACATAAGTTACAATATTTTAACACATAAGTTACAACTTGGAAACGCCAACGAGGGTGACAGCCTGGTCATTCTCCGTCTCGCCTCTTGTCCCCGCGGTGACGTCATATAACCGTAGCTGTAATGCCCCGACTGTAGTTGTGGCTGTGTTCCTGATACCCCATTAAAAGCGGCCTTGATTTCTTCATTGCAAGTAACCATAGGTTTGCTGTTCCACTGCGTTTTGAACCCCGGGCGCTGATGCGCGACTATTAGGAAGTCGGGGGTAGTTTTCACGCTTCATATTCCAGGGTTAGCAAACCAGTGGAGTGTCCGAAGTAGCACCAGACAAAATTATCTTTGCACGTGGTATTCACTGTTGTCTAAAGTTTTTTTTATAGCCCGACCAAGTCTTGTGAAGTACTAGCTATAAATAGAATGTAATTTATAAAACTTTCTTTCCAGACGTTCCTAAAAACCTCTCTCAACTATAGTGTTTTATATCTTTGTATTTTATTAAAATGATTAATACTAACGAAGAAAGACTCCAATAGTCAATTTGCTATTCATTTACACAAACCTATCAGGTTTTTTTACATGCTGCAATTGACATGGGACTGACAGTTTTACTCCTCCTCCGAAGGAAGTTGTGTTACGAATTTGTAACGCTCAGTAAACATACTTTGAACTCGACTGGGTTTTAACCCACGAACATTGGGTCCTGGGGCGAGCACTTTAACCCTAGATCATTGAGGTAAACTAAATATTAATACCATAAAATTCTAACTGTGCTAAAGAGGAAAGAACCTTGATAAGCATTTTGATGTCCCGCGTAACTGTGTACCCCTCACTTAAAAAAAAAATTCTAACTGACGCATTTAAACCAAACCTTGTTACACACATAGGGTAATTCCAATAACCCTTCGATTTATATTTTATCGTGTTCTTCCTGACCTTGAAATCTCCAAAACTTTAAAATAAATATCTATTTCGAGCAAAAAAATCTTATGTACTGCATTTTTACTTATTTTAATATTTTTTAAACAAAAGAGGGGGGTGGTCCTTGATAAAACCAAGAGGGGAAAGGGGCTATTGTAAACATTTTCACATGCAAAATAGTCATAAATAAAAGTTACACCAATGTAACCAGACCTTGAGAATATATCCAAGTGTTTGGCATAGTTCTGACCTACCAGCACTTGAGAATTAGATCAGACGCGTAGTTATAGGCTGATTTTGGTTGGAAGAACAATTTTAGAAAATTCAAACACATTTCTTTGCGGCAACATTGATACCATTTTACTATATTATTTGTGTTATCTTATAGGTATTAATAACAGTTATCAAACATGACAGTGTCAGATATCATGACTTGACGTATTATATTAAAATCAAATTTCATTATTGTTTTAGTAGCATTAGTAACTACCATAACTATCAGATACTGTTCTTCCTATTAAAATCAGGGTATACCAAGGGCTTGTTTCATAAAACTATAAGGTTACAATTTAAAAGCTACAAGTGAATGTTTTAAAATGGTATATATAAAGTTTATCATAAGTAAATTATATTTTGATTTGTAAATGTTGGTGCACGCGAACAAAACATTACAATTTAGCTATTTTTATTTACAAGATAATTATAAATACGGACATTTGCAGTAACTAAAAATTACAGAAAATTTTAAAATGTGTTTTTGGTGGTTTTACTTAAATATCAGTTACTAAAAAATGAAGGAACATAAATACATCTTATTTGAAGCTTTCTAAATTGAAGTTAAGAAATAAAATAATCTAATGAGAGGAGAAATATTATACTTTCTTAGTTTTAATTATATTTTTTATCGAAGCTCAAGTATATTGGTGACCTGGTGGTCTAGGGGTAAGGTGTCAGACTTCTATGCTGGCGGCCGGGGTTCAATCCTCGGTACCGGCACAGATTTATCTGATTACCAAACCCTTCCTTCACCTCTGACAAGACATCTTGTGAATGTGGGGAATGCCAGGCCTCCACCGTGGTTCGGATTCCACGTTAAACTGTAGGTCCTTCATTTCATCTCACAATCACCCTACCATTACACATTAGCGTAAGTGCGTATAACCCGAATGGGTAGTAAGATGCGGTGCTAATAATAATAATAATAATTAGTGTATTATACTACATACTCCGATTAGTTTTGCATGAACTAAGTGAGGTGGATTTTGATCTATTGTACTGATCGCCTCATTTTAAAGGTAACCAGACACTTATTGAACAAGGTTAAGTTTATATATATATATATATATATATATAAAACCTTTTTTTTTCTACTTAGTCAAGACTGAAAAAGAAGTAAGTAAAATACTAATTAATAAAAACAAAAGGAGGGGGATAATACCAAAACACCTGGTTCCCCACGAGGTGGTTTAAATCACAATCCATTTACCAAAAAAGATTTTAGAGTTTATTAGGAGAAAAACAAAACAAAAATTTAAAAAGATTAAAACATATTGTGTGAGTTTAATTTAAAAACAAAAAAAGGAAGGTTTTTACATTTACTACCTTACCGATTTGTTACAAACACCCATCACAAAAGATGTCTCCATCAGAAGATCATAGAAACAAACATAAAATTAATAAAGATAAAGAAAATAGTCTTCAACTATCATACTTAATCCCTAGTATTATTATTATTATTATTATTTAACTATCGTGATATCTAGGATGTCGATTGATAAAAAATAATAGCATCAAAGAAAAACCCGGCCACATGGTTGACAAATTTGGCGTTACATTCCAATACAAAAGGTTATCTAATTATAAAAACTTAAAAGATCATGATGTTAAAGTATCAAGCTACACGGAAACTTTACTTCATAATACTAAAATAAGAAATAAAATAAAAAGGAAAACGACTACATGTTAATTTGGAAAAGAATCTCAAACTATTTAAAACAAAGGAAGAAAGTAAAATATCACGTCTCACCAGTATTACAGCCAAAAAGGAAATAGGCTGAGACAACCGCGTTACTTCCAAATCAGGAAAATCATATCTTAGGAGATGGCCAATCAGTGACAAGTTTGTCAAGATAAGGAAAATGGGCCAATCGTATTTTAGTTGAAGACTTTACATTTTCAAAAAAAACATAGTAGGCTATAAAATAAACATTAAGGAAAAATTAAATACATAAAAAAGGTACAAAGAGATGCAATTATTTAATAATGATAACAAAGATTGAATTATTCATTTATAATAGTTTATTAAAAGCTTTAGTTCCTCAAATTCCCGTTCCCGATCGCAACTTCCTTCCTAATTACACTTTAGTCCAATAGACTTCGTTACATGGCACTACCAGGAGCTTCAAGGTTGATAGACATAAGGTCAGTCTATAACCAACAGTACACTATGTTGTACAGCAATAGTTAGGCATATTTTGTCTTACAAAAAGAGCACAAGTCTGACTTAATCCAAACTGCTATCGTCAGTTTCCATGCACCAGCAGTCACGCGACCCGCTTCGGTGACGTAGTTATCTAACGCGTTAGTCGTGCTCGACTGCCGAGGACGGGGAGATCGAGGTTCGAATCTCGGTCAGGTGAACTGGTTTTCCACTCTCCTTCCACGCAAATGCGGGTTCACTTCCTCTAAATTCAACCTTCCCAATTCCCAATACATTAGCGTAATTAGTACTTAAGCGTATAACCCGAACGGGTAGTAAGACGCGGTGCTAAATTAAAGAAAAAAAGCAGTCACGTGCAAACATAATATTTGTGTTTGTTGGTAAAAGGTATTATGCCTAATTTCAAAGCAACTATTTATGACAAAATTAAATGGGGGGAATGGCGGTATATTTGATGGATATATAAACCCTGAGTTTTGGCCGTGTCGGGAGGGAAAGGACAGGAATGTCGGATTTAGGGGTTGGTCTTCTAGGACCAGTCTTGAAGAACATTCCGGGTGCGGAGTCCCTGTATCACACAGAGGAGATCTCCCCCCTTCCCCCAAAACTTCTCAAGACTAGGTCAGCAATGTGGACTGTTGAATGCTAGGCGGGGAACTTTTTAAGTAAACGTGTTCACCTAGCCTACATCTATTCTAACTAGTTCCTATTCAATAAACTCACACAATTATTTAACGTTACCTAACCCAACCCACCGATATATTGACAGATTTGCTTATGTGGTGAGGTGGGTACTGACAATATTATATTTTGTAATAGTTTTTAAATTTTCATTGAACTCATCCTAAGCCGTTCGAACGTGACCATTTCCTAACCTCACTAATCACCGTGTTTACATCATTATCTTCATCAGAAGTTTGTAAATATAATATTTCACGTTACTAATGTTTAGACTTGTGATTTATTAATTAAAGTAGAATACTGGACTAATTAGTAAAAATTGGCCATTAAAATTGCACTTGTGTGCTATGATTAAAAAAAACTTTTAATTTACAAGGTCTTGTTCGATACAAGTAGTTTAATGAAACGAAACCACAAACTTACTCAAATCACTTGTAAATTGTAATAACTCATTTGTAAATAAAAGAGTTTACATGCAGCTTTATGAAACATAATTTTTCTAATTTCTTACAAGCTACAAGTAGAATATTTTGTTATTGTAGACTTGTAGCTTTATGAAACTTGCCACACAGGTCTTACGGAGAGTGCACGTCTCATCTGAATCACTGTTGTCCCCCTAACCTCCACACCCCTGCAAGGGGGAGGGGGGATTATTCAGTAATATATCGATTATTCAAGGTGTTACAGGATTAAACAACCATACTTTAGGATGTATTAAGGGATCTAGAACTAACTCAATGTGCTTTAGAGCTTAGCTCGTTTTTGATTCATTTTCGAGCAAACATTAGAAAAAAAAAAAAACTGTATAAAATAAAATATTTTATTTATTTATTCAAAGTGATCCGGAGACAGGCATTGCATGGCTGACCGACAATGCACATCTGTCGTTTCTTCGCACGCTTGCGCTATCCTTTGTTGTAGCTTTTGAACTCTTAACTTAGTCAGCGATTAGTTGATGTTAAAATTTCAACCGAAAGGAAACTTAATGGGGCAAATATTTTGGAAGCAATTTTTTAGTTTAATACTTTAAAACTTATTTCATGCTTTTAGCCAAATGAGAACGTGGTTTTTAGATAAGTTTCACATATCTAAAAGGATGTTTCAGACCTGATTCCTTCCAAACTAAGCAAAAGATCAGAACAAATGAAGATTCATCCTGACGCTAATCTAATGCTGTACATCCTTTATACCAAGGTGATAATATTTTTGTGTTATTTTAATTACTATGCAAATAAACGTGTTTGTATTTACATTTGGCAGTTTGCTCGAAAAGGAAGCGAAAAAAAGCTTATCTCTAAAGGAAATTTTGAGCTATTTTACCATACCTTACCACTTATCAAAGTTTGGCTGCTTAATATTGAGACACCCTGTATAATGAGTGGAATATGGTCATCGATATTAATAGGCATTTATTAAAATAATAGAATTGTATGAGTGCTAATCGGTGGCACCTAACTTACGTCGAGTCATTGATAAAAATAACTCACTTAAGTGACTATGCTTCCAGCACCACACCTTGCCCAACACCCTCAGCCATTGCGTAAATCGAAAGGTTTAATCTTAGCTCGGTCCCCCCTTGACATAATTGAGTAGATATGCCCTTAAAATCGCATTGATTTTTGATCAGAAAGCATGGATGTTGAATTTTCATGTCTCCTTAAAGATACAAAAAAACACGGGTTTTTATGTGCTTTGGATCTGTGGTATCCAAACATTTGCACTAACGGGCGGTGATAATGAAAGTAGAATCTAGAGGAATTCTACCTTTATTTGCGTGGATTGAGAGGGGAAAACCACCTATAGTACATTCACCGTGATTCGAACACCGACATGCCTGTCACCATTAAGTCAGACCAGATGATATTGACACCTTAGTCCGCGTGCCCACTAATGCGGATATTTAAAATCAATTGTATGTTTGTGAATGTGGGGAATGCCAGGCCTCCACCGTGGTTCGGATTCCACGTTAAACTGTAGGTCCTTCATTTCATGTCACAATCACCTTACCACTACACATTAGCGTAAGTGCGTATAACCCGAACGGGTAGTAAGACGCGGTGATAATAATAATAATTGTATGTTCGCCAAGATGCCTATCTTGTATGGGCAGTTTTTTAATCCTATCCGTCAAGTCAATATATAAGACCGCGTGGTCTAAGGCGTTGGACTCGGAATGCTTGGTTGCATCTGACGTAGGGGAAGAGGTCCTACCTAGTCTTGGCCGGGTGCTCTGGGACTGGTTTTCCCATTATTATTTTTAACACCGTGTCTTAACACCTGTTTAGACTTTACGTATATGTACTAATTATGCTAATGAGCTAGGAATGAGGAATATTGAATTTAAAGCAAGTGTATCAGCATTTGCATGGAGGGAAAGTATAAAACCATTTAGGGAAAACCACCCTCAATATACTCGACCGGGATTAAACTCCCGATCTTCCTATCATCGGCGTGTTCCCATATTCTTTCCACGCCTATACGCGTGAATTTGTCTGATTCACTAATTAACAATAATTCTTATAAATGTCCTCCAACTTAACGTTGCAGAGAAAAGGAGTGATATAAACATAGGAAATGTTTGTTTATTGCCCGTTGATTGTGTTTTCAGCAGTACATATGTTGTATGAGAGTGACGTCACATCCGTCCAAATCAACGCTCCAACGTAACTGGTAACTGGCCCTAGCCATTCAATGGAACATACCAGCTTAGTATGCATTTGAACAGTTTTTACACTGTGTTTAGACCAATATTTACAACAACAACACCTTTCCTACTACAACTTTAAATATAAGAACACGTTAGGAAGAGTAGTTTTTGACATTTATAAAAGTTACTAAAACTACTTTCATATATTCATACGTTAAGTCATGCTATCTGTAGCTGCCACTTTTGATAGATATTGGTAGTATCAATACCAATTGATTAATATTTATAATGTTAAATGATCGGCAGTAAAAAGGCGTGTTTGTGTTTTATAAAATGTATTTCCTTACATTGTTCTTACTGTAAGCATATAAATATCCCCTATATTAGGCTGAGTTTGGCTTACTCTGAGGTTAATCGATTATTTGATGTCACGTGACTTGCATGGTGTATTAAGTTTATTTGCACACACGTAGACAGGCATGAACGGGCGGCGTTGTCAGTTTTCGCAACAGAACCAGTCACGACATAGAGCGTGTCATTTGAAAGTTGATCATTAGCACTTTTGAATGTGGATCTATCTTCAGCCCTACACTCTTAGCTGAGAGAAGTTCTTCTGTCAGTACCAGCACTTTCTGATTACCTAACTACCTTCATCACTCCACAGTAAGCCGATAGAAGTCCCTGGACACAGCCGTACAGATAATGGGGGGGGGGGGGGATTTCGGAAGCTCAACCTCCCTCCACGTACAACCCAAACGGACACTAAGATGCTGAAATGATTAAATCCTATATATTATTTATGTTGTTAAAATCCCTTTTTCTCAACTAATACAAAGCCTACAGCGATGAATAAGATATCAGTGGTTAGAATTTTTTTTTACCGACTTCTGACATAGCATACTCAGTTTACGTTAACACACATTGTTTGTTTAAAATTTAAGTTAAAAAAACTAACAATATATTTGTATCAATCACTGAAAATAAACCCTCTTTTCTATTTTGTGTATACACTTCGCTGATTATTTAATTTCAACAACCCAAAGGGTTTACTGGTTATTAATTAATTTCGTATTCCTCCTAATTTTATAGCCTATTATAAATACACATATAAAAAGGATCGTTAAAAAAATTTCCCCAAATTAGTTAACAATGTTTTTTCACAACGATGTGTATACCGACCTTCAGTCTTCGAGTATAAACACAAACCATTATCATTTATCTATATGTAAAGTCATGTGATCTGCAACTTAAACTTTTCACATACAACACCACCATCTATGAAATATTATTAATAAAGTAATCAATATTTACTTTAAGAAAGTTTCTATTTTCAAATGGTCCTTCCTGCCAGAATATGACTTTTAGATTATTTATACCTATTTAGCTCAGTGGGGATTTTTTTTAAATTTTCATTCTGCTCTATGGACTTTCGGACTAGTTGATTATCGCCCAAGCACAAGGACACTAACAGCCGAGACTAGGAAGCTTGAATGATAACAGTTCACTCTTTCCATGTTAAGTTATTTCTTTGAATCTAAGAGCTGTTTCATTCGTACAAACTTTTTAGTCTCGGTCCTAAAGCACGTTTAAAAAAATGCTAGCAAAAAAAAAACTTATAGAAAATACATTTGCTGTTGCGGTCAACGTTAATATTTTTAAATATCATTTGGATTAATTTTTTGTATTTATACTATCTATGAAAATAGTAACCATCAACATAAGTGTCTAACTATAGGCTATACAGCTTTTGGTGGTAGCTGACAGCTAGCAAAGGCTACCAAATCTACTCTCATGTACCAATTTGCCAAACCATATGATAAATGGGATAAATGGAAGACCATGTTGAGCTGCTGTCACTTTTGGCAGTCAAAACTCCCACAGCAAACTATTTTTTCTATTTTTTTTTATCTAAGGATTGTACATTATTTAAATACAAACTTATGAAAATAACTATGTTTTTATTTTGTGGAATTGGCGTATTTAGTTACAAAAAATACTTTTTAATCGAGAGCTTCGAAAAAGCAGCCTTCTCTTCATAAATTAATATGGTGAACTAGACGAAAAAAGTGTGGTTGCTGACTTAAGGCTCGTTGACACGGTAATAGTTGACTAATGCAAGTACATTAATTTGGCTTCGCGCGCACAGATTGCATCGTGTAAACAGACAAGCAAGCTACTAACATGCAAGTCTACTTGCAAGTGAAAAGTTGGTCACCTTCCAACTTTACGTAGACAATTCAAAATGGCGGCAACTAAAGAATTGGTTGTGCGGGGGACACTTATTTGTGGAATGTTAGGAAAAGAATGAGTTTTGTACAATTTTAAGCGCCGAATTTATAAAGATAAGAATGTAAGGGATAATGCACTAGAGGATACTGTAAAGTTATATCAGGTGTAGATATTCTCTAGAAGTTTCCAAAATAAAATGTTAGGCCTACTTAAATATTACAGATGTGCCTTGTGAGAGATATTATTTAATATCGGTAAACAAATGTTATCAATAATTTTATCAAACCATTATTTGCTACCAATCAACGTGGCATGTGTAATTTTTTAAACATACAATCACAAAATATACAACGTTGTAGTACCTTGATTAGTTCCGGCAACATAATATTCGCGTTATCGGCAAGTAAGGTAAGAATGGCCGGCGGTTTTCACGCGAAATCTTCGGCACGTTTTCCATCTCCGTATTTGACACTTTAACCAATCTTTATAAGTTTTAATTAACAATGTTCAGCCCACACACTTCAAACACTTTGTAGAAATGCTTTGGAAATTTGAGTAGATACATAACATAATATTAATATCGCATAGCAAACCAGATAGCTATAGCTATGAAAAAGTGAATTAATTATACAGTAATCCTTAGGAAAATCTTATTAGAACGTTTACAAATAGTGTTTATTTATAATATAGTATTACTAAGAAAATAATAGTTAATTCGACAAAGGGTAACATTATTAGTGGCTTTCAAACAATGTTTTCAATAAAAATCTTCTGCAAGCTGTCTATATGTGACCCACGTTGTTTGTTCGTGGAGAACGCCTGCAATGTTTGTCTTATGCCTCGTGCCAAACATAGCACTCTCACTGTTAGGATAACTCTCATCTTGCAGGCGCTTCCTGGTTGCGTAAGTTGGTTCGCAAACATTTGTCTGGCGTAGTAAATCTATGTATAATATCTTAAATTAATATGGACTCTATAGAATGTGAGATCGATGACTGTACGTGCCATCAAGATATAGAGTTCAATTGAAATTTATTCATTCATTGATGGTTATACAAAACACGATATCACATCCATGTATTGTATTGAGTTTGAGCAGAGTAATTTCAAATACAAACAGTATATAATTTGACTTTAGGATTTAATTAATATTTTATTATATTTCTAAGTTATTTGTTAAGCTAATACCTTTTTAGACATGTATATATATGGCCTGATTGCCATTTGACCCATACCGATATTAATAAACGATATTTGTAAACCTTTACCCCAATTCGATTGTGCGAGCTTATAAAAATGACTTATCAGGTCATCAAGAAAGTAAGATTTTATGGATTGTTTCTAAATCTCGCAGTTTATTGACCTGATGGTATTCATGGGCTCACCCCTCTTTTCCGCTCACTCTACTGGCCACGCTTGCAGTCATTGGCCATTAGCTGTCGGGATTGATCTCCCACACACTGCCGTAATGTGTGAGGTAACTTAATAATAATGAAATAAAACATCTTTTAACAGAGTGATCCAGAGATAAGTACGTCTATTTTACAAATCTAGTGTTTTGTATTAACACGTTATTAAATACATTGCATTAGTTTATAAATACAAACCGATCTTTTTACGAATTGATGGATTTTGTTCAAACTTGATATTTAGATTTTATAGGAATTTATTTGTATTTTTACTATGGTCCTAAAATTAAGGGTATTTTTCTGACGAGCGATTTTTTTTAATAACAAATTTTTCTAAAATTTATCTAAATATTGTGTTTAAAATATATATCTAGGGAGCGGTTGAACTCCTAAATAACACTGTATAGTGTATTTGGTTGATGGAGTAAAGTTCGTTTAAGGGTAGTTTACTACCAACTGGCTTTAGAAAAAACTGAATAATTAAAAAAAACTACTTTAGTGGTTTGTATTTTAGGTTTTTTTACATTGACTAATTATGTAAAAAATATATTAGTCTACGGATCACTCACTGATTTTAGCAAAATTTTGATTTTTTTAAATATATCTAACACTTTTGTTTAAAATTGGTATCGGGGGACTATTTTACACGATCATTAATAATGTTGACCTGCTTTGGTGGCCGCATTGTCTAAGCCGTCACTCTCGTGTTATACTAGACTGCTGACGACAGTGAGATCGGTTTTTGAATCCCGGTTAGGTGTACTGAGGATATTTTTTTCCAAATACTGTTTTTCACTCCTCCACGAATATTCGGGTACATTTCCTCTAATTTCAACATTCTCTCATCCCTAACTCATTAGTGTAAGTAGTACATATGCATATAACCTGGACATCTAATAAGACGTGTTGCTAAAAATTATATTTATTTTTCTAAACTATATTAAGTTAAATTACTTTAAATTAAGGGTAGTCTACTTATGACAAATTACAGAAATTTGGACATTTTTCTAAATTGACCTTGAAGATTGAATTAAAAATGTGTATCTGGGAATAGTTTTTCGTAATCAATATGAATAAGTTTTTATTTTCACAGCTCGCAAATAATTTTAGGTTAGCTTATAAATAACTTATTTTTGAAAATTTGAAATTTTTCCAAAATATTTGAACATTTTGTGTTAAAATGTATATGTAAAGAGTGTTTACTTTGGTTAAAAAGATGTGTTAGTTTTTCTGAGGCAAATTTATTTATGGGTAGCTTACCGAAAACCCATTTTTGAAATTAATGTCTTCCAAGCTATAATACATTATATTCTATAAGAAAGTTTGTGCGTATGTTTGTAACCATTTATTTTAAAATATAGTGTGATTCTGGTAGGAATAAACTCTTAAAAACATATCCTTTTTTTTAATTAAAAATTAATTTTAGTGTTCTACATTAGTGGATTTTTGGTGCTGATACTCTATTTTATCATTATGGACAGCGGCTGGCCACATGACTTGACGAATGAAAGTACTTTGGTCAACTTTTTAACAGTCAAATAGGTTTTTTCTATCTAAATCAGACCGAAATAATAAGTGTCACCAAACCTTTCCACTGTTGTCCGAGGTATATTAATTCGCAAGGTCGCTATCCGGACGGCTTCGTCAGTTAATTCTACTAGCTCACAGATAGCGCGCGCGTGCTGTTTCAGTCACATTTTGTTAAACATTATTCTCCTCTTATCTACCCTAAGGACAACGGCCCACGAAACGGGCACGACCTCAGATACACTTAGGAATGTTTACACGGGAGTCTGTATCATTTACCTAGGACATCGTTTATCGTTTCAACTTGCTTATTTGGTGTGCTTAATCAGTCTGTGTGTCAGGGAACAGATGAAAAGGGGGAATTTCAAACTTGCACTGGCATTCGCTTGAAAGGAGATTTTTTAAAAACATATTTTCATATAGAGTTAATGATTTAAGAATAAGAGAGGAAGTTATTCCCGATGTAGTTGTCAAATTGTTTGGTATTTATATGCGGGGCTAAAATGCTGATGAATCGGTATTACTAATAATATTATGCTAAAAAACATTCATATCGCAAAACACTACTATACTAAATATCTTCAACTTCTTAATGCTAGTTTATTAAATTTATATGCAATATATTACGAACAGTTTTGATTGTAGTTTCTGCTTGGCAACGTTGCGATATTAACTATTGTTAGGGGGTGTGGCACGAAGAGGGCTTTGGTAAGTTTTGGCGGAAAAGGATGGGGGAAGGGAGAGGATGTTAGTATTTGAAAAAAAAAAAGTCTTCGAAAACGAATCTACTATCTGACTTTAAAACGTTACCCTACTAGACCTTTAGTAAGAACTATTTCACGTACAAAGAACCATTATTATTGATGAATTAAATGAAGGAGCCATGCGTGTACCCATAGCACACAGCGCAGCAGGGCACAGCTATGGGTATACCCGTGGCTCCCTCATACGCAAATCTTTACTTGGGATTACTAGAAGAACACTTTTTACAATCTCAACCCACTAAACCCTCTGTATGGCTGCGTTACATTGATTACATTTTCATGATTTGGCTTCACTCTGAAGCATCCTTGGACATCTTTCTAGATAATCTCAACAATTGAAGCCCTAGCCCCTTAAATTTCACCCACAACAAATCACAGCATAGTCTCACCTTCCTTGATATGAATCTGTTACTTAAACATAACTGAATTGGCACCACTGTACATATAAAACCCACAAATCACTAACAATATCTCCACAACTACAACTGCCAACTTTCATACACACAAAGGTACAGTAGCCCCGTGGCTTCTTTGGTGCTGACTGACAGCTCACAGCTGATTTCTTACAGCTGCTAAACACATGATTTTGCAGATCATATGGTTTGGCGTAGGGATACATAATTTGGCCTGGTAACTTTTCAAAGCCGTCAGCGGTGAGCTGTCACTCAGCACCAAAGAAGCCATGGGGCTACTTTATCTACCATTCAGCCTTTCCACCCGAGCCAAACGGATACGTTCAGAACCCTATGTAATAACTAAATATTGTGAACTACTCCCTTTACAGCTTTCCAAGGCAGAAGCTACCCCAAGCCTTTAAGAAACTACTAAATCTTCAGAGCATTCTCAATAGACAGCATTGACGCTCCAAAAAATGTTGGAGACATCCCTCTCACAACACAATACCAGCCAGGTCCACACTGAATAAATACTATCCTTAAAAGTGGCTCAAGTTCCTAACCAGTTTCACTCAGACCCAAAACCTTCTTAGTGCATCCGCTAGAGTCGCTTTCAAACAGCCGTCCAAGTTCCACAGTATCCTAGTCCGCCCTAAACTTCATGACCACAAGAGAATCAGTGAAGAAAAAACCTATTACCAAAGGATAATACCCCAGCGGTAACCCTCATTGCAGTACATGTGGGATTCACCTACCAGCTACATCCTTCAACAGCAACGTTACAAATTTGGGAATACAAAACCTTTGGTAAATTACAATTGAAAAACCAAAAATAACTTGGTATATCAATACAGTGAAAATTTAATTGATGCAAAATATGAAAAGCCTTCCCAAAAAATTATCTCGGACAGCAAAAAACAATCATAATTTTAACACAAACCAAAAAAAGATTTGGGGACAAGCATCCATTCTGGACCCAAAAAACCGGGACTTTTAAAATTCCCAAACGCCACCAAAATATTAAACCTTTTTCCCAAACATTGAAACATTTCTCAATTCAACAGTGGGAACTAGCCCATCGATGGATTCCCAAAACCCAAGATTAAAATCGGGCCTATAATAAAAATATTTTTATTTTTTTCCTAAAAGATTAATATTTTTTTAATTTTTATTATAAGATATTAAATTTTTAAATTATTTTTAAATTACTATTCCCTTTTACCCAAATTTTAATAGTAAATATATCTTTAAATTTATATTAAATAACCATTTCCCAAAAAAGCTTTAAAAAATTTTAAATTTTTACCCTTTAGCATTTTTTGGCAGAGTGTTTTTCTATCAGTAAAAAAAAATATTCAAAATGTAGTAAGTAAGTAAAAATGCAGTTTCGGGGGCACACATTAATCCTGTTTTTTTATTGGGTCCTGAGATACAGGGTAGACATGTAGGAGGTTGGGGGGTTGGAGCCCCGGGGCGGATCCCGAAATGGCAGGGGGGGGGTGGGGGTGAAGTTAAAAGAGACATGATGGTTTTTCTGGAGGGTTTTTAGGTTTGGGGGATGGAGGGCTTGGGGGGGGGGGGAGGGGGGAGGGGCAGAGGACCGACTGGGATGCGCGGAGGGCTAGGGATGGCTGAGAGGGGGGGCGGGGGGGGGGGCAAACAACGGGGAACAGGTTTTCTCTCCCTCTCTCCCGCAAATGCGGGCATCTCACGACCTCGGGGTTTAGGTTTGTCTCACGGGCTCGAGTGTAGGTGTAGGGGTAGGTGTAAATTTTATTTTTCGAAATGGTAAATAAAAAAGTATCATGGATTGGGGTCCGGGGGAGTATGCTACCCTTTGTACAGCAAAGTTAAGACCCTCAATA
>JBCFYV010003122.1:0-58588 GCA_039000515.1 Timema cristinae
AATTAATAAGTATTGACTCTAAAAGCTTTAAAATGGGGGTGAGGGCGATACCTTAAACCACCGTTGGCCAAAAAGGTCGGGGGTTCTTCCCGGGAAAATTTGAACATGGACAGTATTTTAAACATTTATGTTTTCCCCATCCTTATGCTTTTTAAAAATTTCGCGGCCTTCCCATTTCACTATTCTCTCGTTTTCAATTAACAAGTTCTTTTTTTAAATATCCACCTTTAAGCCTACTACATATTCTGACTTAAAAAAGGCATCTGGCTATGCCCCAAAAAACCACCAAAAGTAGACTACCAACCAAGTTTACACCCTCAACCAAATGGTAATGGAATATCAAAACACAGCAACTGCAGGTAATCGAAATACCCACGAAATCAAGATTTAAAAAAAGAGAGTGGGAATCATTTCATTTCACTGTGTAATTAAAGGGGAGCGTATAAATGAACAGGTAGTAAGACGTGGTGCTTTTCTTTTATTATTATTAAATGTGTATGTTAAAACAGGTGCTTTTTTTCATAAATATTGGGGTGTTTAACGCGCATTCTAAGCTGGTGATTAAATCAGCACACGACCTAATTCTAACTTAAATTTAGACAGAAAAAAACCTTTTCCGCCCCCCCCCCCCCTCCCCCCCACCCCCAACCCCGGCCGTTAACGCATCCACTGTGAAAAGGGAGTCCAAAATTTTACCAAAAAATTTTTTTTTTTCGGCCCCTCACGGTACAGCAGTACGCAAAGCAAAAAAAAAAAAGGACATAAAAGAGAAAGTAAAATGGCCTAGTACAGCAAATATTCCCAAAAAAAGGTAAGACCAACGGGTGGGAAAAAAAATTATGCACTCTAGTTACTAAAATTAATTTTCCCAAATTTTTGCTCTTTATTTGAGCTTTGAAACTTTGATAGGGGGCCTAAGTTTTTAATTTGAATTTTTAAAAAAAAAAAATATCCAAATCTCTCTTTTAATTAAAGGCTGGTTGTAAATTTACGTTGTACATTTTATAAAAACACTCATTTAAAGAATGGGTTTCCTTTAGTAAAATTTTGGGGATTTTTGTTTTTTAAATTGTTTATTTAAGTAAGTGAATTAATTTTTTTTTTCAATTTAAAATTTTTAAAAACAAATTTTTTGAGTTAAAACAAAAAATTTTGTTTAAAAAGTTTTCATACAATTTATTTTTTTTTATTTTTAAAATCAAAAAAAAGATGGTCGGCCTTGGACACTAATGCCAGTATGGTTTTTCTTTTTTTGTGATGCGTTTGTTAAAATGGATCCGCTAGAATTAAAAGGGGGAAAAATAAAAAAAACAAGTTACCTGTCATGGAATCCCAACTTTTGTAATACACAACATGATTAAACTTATTTCTTTGGCACCGCGTACTCTCATTAATCAATGAGTTTGGGGTGATACAAAGTTGAATTTTGAGGAAAAGTTCCGCATTTTGGGGGAGGTAGAGAGTACAACAATTTTTGGGAAAAAAAAAACACTCTTTTCACCCGACCGTGATTCGAAGCCTGAGCCTCCGCATCAGCAGTCTAGTCAACACGAGATACACCTTTGACCGTTTGGGCCCCCGAAGCAGGTAGTATGTGCTGGGGGCCCGGGGGTTCAATCCTGGGTCCCCGGCACAGTTTTAAAATCTGATTTCCAAACCCTTCCTACCCCTCTAAAAAACATTTGTGAATGTGTGGAATGCCGGGCCGCCACCGTGGTTCGGATTACACGTTAAACTGTATTCTTCATTTCATCTCACAACACCCTACCATTACCCCATTAGCAAGTGAAAAACCCAAGGGGAGTAAGACGGGGTGCTAATAATAATAATAATAATAATAAAGGTTTTCTTTAAATTATTTTTATAGGAAAACAAGGAGATACTGAATAAAGAAGTAGCACTCTGGAATAGAAAATAGAAATTAACGGTCGGAGGGTTTCTTTTGTGCGACCACACGACATCCAATATCCGAAAAAGTTGGCCCCTTTTCTTCGCCAACAAACTTGACCGCTGGGGCGGAAATGCTCGTTTTGCAGGCTGACGCCATGGAGTTTTTTTTAAAAATTATCTTTGTTGTCAACATCTACGGAAAAAAGAAACACTGTACAGTATTTTATATTGTATATTTTTTGTGAGGGTCATACAAAAAAGGGAATTTTAATTCTACAGTAAGCGATTACATCAACAATGATTTTGGGGGGGCCTCAGCGACTGGTGTTTTCTCAGGGCAAGGACATTTCTTCATACCTCCTCACGCATGCATGTGGAATATTCAACCCAAAAGAGGCACAAATTTGGCCTCAAAAGGGTGGAGTGGATAACATTGTCAAAAAAAACTATTAAATATAGGAAATATTTTGTGTCTGTCCTTTTTTTACAAAAAAAAGGAAGAGAAAGGACCAAGATGGCTGAGGGGAAAAAGGGATTATAAAGGCGCAATCTAGTTGAAAAAATAACGCTTAGTACAAAAACCAATATCATTTCCTACAATGACATTTCGGAACTGTTGCCAAATGGTTTAAACAGCATTTGTTTAAACCCAAACCTGTACATTATTGTTTTACAGCCCCCAGTAAATGCCCATGGGTCAGATATGGGGAAGGGAAAACATTCCCGTGGGGGGTTTTTCATAGCAAAAGCAAAATATTATTATAATTTCCCCCTAACTTTTTACCTGAATGACAGTTTAAAAAAAACCCAAAATTTTTTGGTTTTTGGTTGCCAATACTTGTAAAAGATTACTGTTTTGTTATAAATGACGAGTTTTTAAAATTTCATTTTAAAATTTTACCCCTTTTTAAAATAACGTAAACTACCATATCAGAACCAGAATGTACTAAAAATGTCAACAAAATTGTTGGCTTTCCCTGCCCCAAATTTCCCCCAATCTCGTTCGCGCGGTTTGGACATATTCTGGCAGCCCTGTAAAAGTGAGTGTATTTTGTATATGAGTGTTCAAATAGGACCCAAGTGGTCAAGAACATATCGCAGGTGCAGTTTTAACTTTTACTTTCCTTGCAACACTCCACGACACTGATTTTCTCAATATGGGTGTGTTGATTGTAAAAATAATAATACATGTTGGTGGTGTTGGGCTCTACTGGAAAATAAAACATTTTTCTACCATTCAAAGAAAGTGAATTAGACCAGTACTATATAATTCTCTTCATTAAATAAGAGGTTATTACTAGGCAATTTTTTAGGATTAAAAAAAACTTGGTACAGTTGCTAACATTGACAGAAAGTCTCGGTGTTTATTTTAAAATGGTTGAATTTCACACATCTGTCAAAAAGTGACAGCATCTACGGAGCACATGGCTTCGCGTATAGTATTTTGAATAGTTAAGCTCAGGTTATTATGTCGATCTGACTATATTCCTGAGTATAATAGTATTCCAGTGAGATTTTAAGTTTAAAGAAAGAAGCTAGAAGATCAAGAGATTATCCCAGTGATCAAGTGATGAAATAACTTCACCCACTGATGAGAAGTACCTAACTTTTATTTACTTAGATTGGTGATAAAACAGTTTACACTTTGTTAAGATGCAGTACCCATCTTTATTACTCTATCGGAGGTGGGAAGTGTAGCGCTTATTCATTGCACGTTTCAGATAATCTTGATTGTGATGTTGATATGCGGCACCTCGGGCCGTATGCAAGAACTTGACTAAGTGGATGCTTTGTTGACATTAGCGAGGGTTTGCTTGCGTCATCATAGGTTAAAAGGGGGGCGTGATAGTGTGCTCGGACCATATTATCGGTCCACTAAGTATTCACTATAAGTTTTGCATACCGCCCTCATCTTTATCTAAACGTCAAGCTTTTCGAGTCTGGTTTGCCAGTAAAGGCAAGATCTTGTTTTGAGCTCGAGCAGGATGTAATAATAATAATAATAATAAATAAAATACTTATCACCGCGTCTTACTACTCGTTCGGATTATACGCTTAAGTACTAATTACGCTAATGGTTAAAAATTGAGAAGGTTGAATTTAGAGGAAGTGAACCCGCATTTGCGTGTAGGGAGAGTGGAAAACCATTCGGGGAAAACCACCCCAATTCACCCGAGTGAGAATCGAACCCCGATCTTCCCGGTCTTTGGCAGTCTAGCTCAACACGAAACTAGCGCGTCAGCTAACTACTCCACCGAGGCGGGTTATAGCCGGGTGTACTAAGGATGGATTTCCTTAGGTGGTTTTGAACTACTACCACCACACGCAAATGTGAATACAATTTCTATCCAATTCTACCTCCTTCATTTTTAACCCATGTGTGTGGTTAAATTTGGAAAGCCCGAATGGTTGGTAAAAAGCGGGACCATCGAAATAGACTGAGCAGGACACAGAAAAAATAATAGACTTGATATGATATAAGTGGTGTGTTTAGAAAGTACGTAAGCAGTAAGTACGTCTACAGTAGAAATTACATTTAAATGTATGAAGGAAGACTTTGTCTATTCTAGTTTCGGGATATAGGATATCAAATACAAGGTTGATACGCATCTAGGAAAGTTAGGGAATTTGGCGTAAGGGAAAGTCACTGACATTTTTAGATATTTTGGCAACTGTTTTTGTATTCATGGTGTATGCGAACATATTATCCAGTAAACTATTAGCTTAATTTCAAACTATTGTGATTTTACCCAA
The DNA here is from genome assembly GCA_039000515.1 of Timema cristinae. Classification (NCBI taxonomy): domain Eukaryota; kingdom Metazoa; phylum Arthropoda; class Insecta; order Phasmatodea; family Timematidae; genus Timema; species Timema cristinae. The sequence continues at coordinate 4,645 of JBCFYV010003122.1, forward strand.
GAACACTGGCATATTAATTTGTCTTTAATAATTATTCTTATTGTAAATTTAGATAGTTATTATTCTTTTATTAAGAATGTAATAAGAAAGTGAGAAAAAACGTTTATTTTTTTATTCATAGCTTTGCATTTAAAATAGGTACTAGGAGGTTTTTGTTTGGAAAACTTGTCAGGAAATTTAATACTTAAATAAGTGAATCGGCCCAGTAATAGCTTTTCTTGATTGGATGGAAAGTAACTATGTGACCTACAAATGTTATTTCCTTTTCTCTAATCAAGTGAGTTGAACTTCAGGCACCCACCTTTGAGTGGACTTTATTAAAATATGGACTAGATTAAAATTTAAACGTCGCGTGGAAAAAAGCATATGATGTATGATGGATCTTGGATGGCAATAATCAAACCTTGGTCTTATACTTTTTCTTTGTGAAGCCTATGTATATTTATTTAATCTAGGTTACTCTACAGTACCTTATCTGCACTTTCAAAACTTTGCGTTTTTTAACGCACGACTTGCATACTTTTTTTAATGTGCACCATGTCTTACTACCTCCCGGGCTATCCGTATATTATTTACTCTAATAGGGTAAGGATGATTAAGCTAGAATTTAGAGGAAATAGACCCGCATTTGCGTGAAGGGAATGTGGGAAAACATTGAGGAAAAATCACCCCCAGCACACACGTCCGGTATTCGAACTCCGATCTCTACACTCACCGGCAATCCATTCTTTTGCGAGTGTAACACGTCCTATACCAAACTACCACTGATGCGGGAACCTTACAAATTAATAAATATCACTGATTCATTATTAACACCCAACACTGGGGACAAGATTATTGTGTAAACGGTAGAGTAGCACCCAATAAATACACTTCTCCGGAATTGACCCTACTCGATGTACAAACTAATTGACCTCTAGCCGCAAGAATGCAGTTAAAGTTTTAAAAACTAACACTACCCGCTTCGGTGGCCACATGGTCTAAGGCGCCACTCTCTCAGTAGACTAGACTGTCGATGATGGGTAGATTGAGGCTCGAATCTTGGTTGTATATACCGAGGGTGGTTTTTCCTAAATGGTGTTCCACTCTCCCCACGTAAATGCTGGTACACTTACTACAAATATAACTTTCCTAATACCTAAAACCATTAATGTAATTAGTATATAAGCGTGTAATCCAAACGGGTAGTAAGACATGGTGCTAGAAAAAAATCCAATAACATTAAAAAGTTTAGTATCTCGAGACTGTAATAATATTAAATCTTGTAAATAAGTGTGGCGTCCATTGTTGCCAACTGCAGGGAGAATGGATGTCATAAACATCCATGACTCAATTTAAGGAGGCCGGCATATCGGGATGTTGAGTCTCAATGCAGAAGTCTAGTAATCCCTCGTTATTTAAGAGTGGTTTGTCATTTCAAAATATGCCTCACGCAAAATAAAATAAGCCCTAAGGTATAAACATGTCCTTACCTATAATATTAAATATCATACACAGCGCCCATTTTTGTCTTACATTTCTTAATTTTCCTGTGTTTCCTACTGGAAATTAGGAAAAATTCCTACTTTTGAGGAAAAACTTGTACTTTTCCTATTTTTTGACTTCCAGAAGAAAGAAACAGTTTGGTTTGTAGTTGTTGAAGTGTTCATCTTCTTTTTTGCTGGTAAGCTAGTTAAAATAAAATTTCGCTTCATAATGTGTCACGCTGTTTGAATAATTTGATGTATTCCCGAAAGCTTGCACAATGTCTTTGAACTCAATGATTATAAAATTGTTTTGGAGGTAGTGTTATAATGAACTATTTCCAACTAGAATTGGCTAAATTAAAACGCTTGTTAAAGCTATCCTTGTGCTACCCCATGGAATACTGATGTTGAGCGAGGGTTCTCACAAACACAACAGGACTGTCTCTCTGAGGCATCCATCAGAGGCATGTAGTCTACCAAAGATGGTCTTAAACATTACAACTATCAGTGCAACACAGTATCAGTCACAAATAATTTCATCAAGAAAGGACGTGGGGCCCATAAGTTGTACTTGGCTGGGCTCGAAGAAGAGAAGAGAATTGAGGATTAACGGAAGAAACAAGAGCAAGAAGATAGAGAGAAAATAAAAAACCAAAGTGAAGAGTTTCAAGCAAATATGAAAGTTTCTAAAAATAAATCGCAGTAAGCTAAAGATGCAATACAAAAAGAGAACTGTTATAAAAGCAAGAATCAGAAGCTAAAGAAGAAGCTCACTCTTACAAGTTATTAGTGGCAGAAGCGAATGAAAGGATAATAATGCAATGAGAATCAATCAATGATCGGAAAGGTTTGCAATAGTTAAAATTACGCTGGAAGCTCCGGATAAAAAATTGGAAAAAAGTGACAACTTTTGAGAAAAATAAGAAACAAAACGAAAGCAAATTCAAAAGAGGGAGACATCAATGTTGGACTACTTTTGTGCAAGTCAATACGAATTAAAGAAATCCAAAAACAACAGAAAGAGTGATTTTTTCTGTGCATACAACCCGAACGGGTAATTTTTTATATTTTTATTATGATTGTAATGTAATTGATTTGCCCCTGAAAAGTATGTGAAAGCATTGACAAGAATAATCGTCCTAATTTTATAAACGTCTTATTTCATTTAAATTATATAGTATATTACGTGGCGCTTAAATCACGTCTTCCTCTAAATTATTTACTAGTTGCGCCTCGTGGTAAGAGGGCAGCATCTACTGGAGTTAAACTTAAGAAATTTAATGTCTTTTAAACGTAATACGCCCAAGTTAAGATCTTTTAAAGTATTTCCTCGTCGAGAAGTTTTCCAAACGCAATCGGTATTTTCTTTCTGGGTTTGTAGGTGTGTAATTTACCGTTGGGGAAGATTCCTTCGAGAAACTTCTATTGAACTCAGATATATGTGACTTTTTGAAACTCCGTATTTTCACTGTGAAATGGGTCGTGGTTTGAATGGACGTGATTTAAGCGATCAGTAATTATAAGTTGATAGGCCCTCGACATGATCAAGTTTCGATTAGAAAATATTAATAACAATATGATTTAAATTTAAAGAATAAACAGATATCAAACTTTATGTGATATATTATCATTTATTAAAGTCTAATGATAAGGAACGAGGCATAATAAGAAAAGCACATAGTTGCGTATAGAAATAATGATTTACGGAGTGACTTATAAATGACTGTTATGTAATATAGAAAATAGCGACAAAAACGTGGGAGATTTATAATAAAAAATATTACGAAGTGTAACAAATTGGCGTCCAACGAGGGGCGGAACGCGAAAGTGTAACAAATAGCATTCCAACAAGGGGCTGAAGAAACGTAAGTGTAACAAATGGCGACACAACGGGGGGGTTAATAGGCGACTATTAACGTCGCCAAGACACGAAAATGTAACAAATGACGTCCAACGATGGACCACCCGTATTAGAGAGTAACAAATGGCGCTACAACTTAGGGGCACGAACACCGGGGAACTGAGTTAGAGGTGCGTCAACTGAGCTTAAAGGAAGAGACGGCACACCAGGAGGAGGGCACATAATCACCAAAGGACGGCACACCACACCAAGAGACGGCACAGTCAAGAAACAGCGCAAAGGACTGTTGGAGACGGCACCCCTGCAAGAGACGAACGCGACGACACACCTGAAAGAGACGGCACACCAACGGCACACCATAAAGGGAAACGGGACTGAGGACCTTTTGGAGACGGCATGCAGTCAAGAAACAGCGTCGAGGACAATAAGTGGTCAACAGAAGCTGTAACTCTACTTAAAAAAAAAAAAAAAAAAAAAAAAAATTTTTATCTAATTTTCAATTGTGTATTTTGGGGGTAGTAAAATTTTGTTTCTATATTTTGGGGTTTTTCACAAATCAAATTAAAACTAACAATATAAAAGTGTATGGGCCTAATTTTAAAATAAATTTCTCACTATAAAAAAGTAATTCTTAGATCAAAAAGTACTTGAAATTTGTAAAGGGCCTAACACAAAATTTAATTCATAGATTAACTTAAGAAAAATTTATTTAAATTTTCAACATGGCAGAAAAAGGTGAAAGAAACCTGAAGAGTATGATGATGAAGACACAATGCCATTTATTTATGAGGAGGATGAAAGGGCAGGCAATTCAGGAGGGAAAATTTTGAACAGGAACAAGAAGGGAGTGAAGGGGAAGTAGGGCTAGCTCTGGGGAGGTAGCAAGTAACGAAGTAATCCTGCAAACGCTGAATCAAAGTGTAGGGGGAACTATAACCTTAGTGGAAGATAGGGTGACTAAACCAGTAGAACAAGTAGTTTCTTTTAAACGTTATATTAGAAAATATGAGAAAAACTCGGATGTAAAATTGACGAACTGCATCAGAAAATAAACAGGATTTTAAAAAGGATTTGGAAAAAATGGGACAAACTTTAGAAACTAAACTCAACCAAAAGGTCAAACGAACAATCAAAGAATAAAAAATAAAAATATAAATAAAAAATTTGAGAATTTAGAATTAATTAATCAAAATTTTATCCAACAAATTAATAAAATTTAATGACAGGGGGTTTTAGAAGGAAAAAAAAAAAAAAGGGAAATTTGAGGGTTTTTCCAAAAATTTTTAAAAAAGGAACGTTTAAATTTAAAAAAGATTTAAAAATCTTAGTGACAAACAAAACAAGGGGTTGGGGAAAAAAAATAAAAAAAAAAGTAAATTTGAAAAACAAATACAAAAAAGGGGTTAAAGAAGCCACAACCCAAAACACGTTAAATTTGTCAACCAATTTTTGGGAAATTTTAAATAGAAAAGGTGAGGGTTTAAAAATTTAAGGGGAAAAAGGGGCTAAAACAATTTTTTTAAAGAAAATATTAAAAAGGAATTTAAATAGAAAGGAAAAAAATGTGGAGAAAAAAATTTTAAATGAAAACAAAAAAACGGGGTTTGGGCCTTTTTTCAAAAAATAAAACAAATTATATAAATAAAAACAAATGGGGGCAGATAACAAAAAAGGGGTAGTCACAATCCCCTTAAAAAAATGTCAAGGCCCTTCTTTTCACTCTTTTCCCAGGGATAGGGGGGGGAAACAAAAATTTTGTGGGCCTTTTTTTGCCAAAAAATTTTAAAATTTGGAAAAAAGGTTTTAAAAAAGGGAAAAAAATTTAAAAATTTTTCTCTCAAAATTTTTAAAGGGGGGGCTAAAACGGGGGAGGTTTTTTAAAAAGGGGCCTATGAACAGGAACGCGCATTTTTGGGTCACTTTTGGGCTCAAAGTTTCAGGACACTTTCTGCAAATATTTAATAAAGATATTTCCCAAAAAAACACAATGAATAGTATTTTTATGGGTTTTTTTTCTCAGGGGAGGTTTTTAAAATCCATTTTTTAAAACCGGGGGGGTGAAACACTAACAAATAAATTTCCTCTTTAATACAAAATGTTTTTGTTAAATTTTAAAAACCCCAAAAAGGGGGAAAAGATGGAAAGATATTGATAAATTTTTCAATTGGGGAAAGGAATGGGGGAAAAGGGGAAGGGGAAAGAAAACCCAATTTTAAGAAAAAAACAGACCTAAAACCATTTTTCGGATAATAAACAAAATAACCACAAACCCCCCAAAGGATTCAAAGGGCCGGAAAACCCCAACAAACCAACAATTTTTTTAAACCAAGGGCAAAATAGGCAAGGGGGCCCAAAAAATTTTTTATGATAGGACAAACCAGAGGGGGGAGGGGAAAAACCCCACAAAGGAAGCCCAATTAAACAAAAATAAATTAAAAGTCAAACTGAAAATACACAAAGTCACCTGCACCCAGCTTTAAGGGGGAAGCACCCCCCTTTACAAAGGGCACACAGTCGTTTTGAAAAAAAACAGGGGAAAAGGGTTTTGGGGGCCCATGGGAACCCCATGGGGGAACAAAATAGTTAAAAATAACTAAAAACAGAATTTAATTTTTTTAACTTTGTTTTAAAATTGTTTTTTTTACAAGGGGATCCCCTGGGGGATCTTAAATTCCCCAAAAAAAATTTTAAAAAATGATTTTGGAACAAATCCCAAGATAGAAAAAGGAGGAAACCTTAAAGTTAAAATTTTTGGTAGCGGGATTGGGTCGGGATTTCCCGGGTTTTTTTAAAAATAAAAAAAGGGAAAACCCCAAAGGTTATTCCGGAAATTTCCATTTCCAAAAGAAAACCTTTAAAAAGCCCTAAACGGGAAAAAAAAAAAAAACAAGTGTTGCGGGTGTTCAAATTAAAAAGGGAAAAAATTTTTATTTTTTCTTTTGGTGGGAAAACTTTTTGTACCGTAATATTGGAAACAAGGTTAAAAAAGGGGGTTTAGGAATATTGGGGTTATAAAACCCAAAAATTTTTCTATAAACAAAATCCATTTTTTAAAAATAAAAATTTCATTCTTAAAAAATCACCGTGAAAAATTTTAAAATTTTCAGAAAAGTAAATAGGGTTGGGATCGAAAACAAAAAAAATAAAATATAAAAAACAGCTTAACTCTTTTATTATAAACTACCTTTGGGGAAAAAAAAAAAATAAAGCAATAAAATGAAAATTTAAAGGGGGAAAAAACTCAAGGGCCACAAAACCATTGGGGAAAAAGAGAGGTTTTTTTTAGAAAAAGGGGGGAACAAAAATTTTCGATGGAACCCGGAACCCAAAAAATCACCATTTAATTTTTTAAACATACCCATACCAATATCAAAACCAACTTTTTTTAAAAAACCCACTCACATGTTAAGTGGGCCCCAAAAAAAAAGTATTCGATAAGGGGAATCCCCTATTTTATTGGGGGAAAAAAAAAGGGGAAATTTTACTGTGGGCCTTTAAGGGACAAAATAAACTTTTTGGTAAAGATAGGAAACCCCCTTCACCACTTAAAGGCTCATACAAAAAATTGGGGTTTAAAAAATTTTAAATCTTTTTAAGTAATTTTTTTTTTGGGAATAGGATTGCACAAAGACTCTGGGGAAATAACTTCATTTATAATAATGGCGAACACTTTTTTTAAAAAAATTCGGTCTATCGGTTTTACAAACAATTTTATTAAGGGCCAGAAAAAGTTTTGGGGCCCAAAAAATTTTGCTTGTTTTCCTTTTTATGGCGTTTACTTTTTTTTTAAAGCTTTAAAAATACTTTCAAGGGAAAATTTGGGCAAGTGGGGCTATACGGAAAAAAAATTTAAAATTTTGGCAAAGACGGGAAAACCCTAAAAAACCTTTTTTCCAAGAAAATAAAATTTTCGGGGGCACTAATTTTTCCCCAAAGGGGTTTTCAGCTATGAAGATAAAACTAGGGGCCTTAAGGGGGTTTTTCCCACCCCCAAAAAAAAGAACAACTTTAAAAACTTTTTTTGGTTTTTTTTTAACAATTACAAAGTTTAAACAATTTTCATTCAAAAATGGGGACCCCACTACTTTTCCCCAACTAAAAAGGTAAATGGGGCTGGGGAAAAAGGGAAAAAGCGGGAAAAAAATTTAAGGGGCAATTTGTGATACTCTGGTTAAAAAAAACCCAAATTTTTGTAAAACCCAGTGCATTTTTTGGGGATGCATCTTTAACCATATGCAAAAATTTTAAAATTTATTAACAAAAAGTTAAACCCAAAACTTTTTTCCCCAGGGGGTTTTTTGGCCAAAATCAACTAAACAATAACTTAAAAAAAATTATCCTATTGTTCATTCTTCAATTTCCCAAATTTTTTCAAAAGGGAAAACTAAATTTTTTTAACAAAAACCACAACACTTTACCTTTTTTTAACAAATTAAACTACTTCTGGAGGCTCCCCCAATGGGTTTTTTTACTACAAGAAAATGTTTAGACAAAGTTATCCCAGGAAAGAACATGGAACTGACACCTGTTTAAAATCCTCCGAGGGGAGTTTTAAAAAAAACCATTACCAAATTTAGGTATTTGGGACACAAAAGGGGAATAATGAAAGAAACTGATAAAAAATATTAAAAAAAGGGAAATTTCCCAAATCCCAAAAAATGACCTTAAATTAATAAAAATTTTCTAGAATTTTGAAAAAAAACTCTTTAAACCGGGTTTGTTCTAATTACAAAATTTTTGGGGGAATTTCTTTTCAAAAAAAATTCTTTACAAGGGTTTGGGCTAAGGGATTTCCCAAGGGAAATTTTTTCCAATTTTCAAAAAGTTTTTCCGAATTCCCAGGGCCCGTAAGTTTTAAAAAATGCCACAAAAAATTTTTTAAGAATCAGCAACTTTTCCCAAAAAAGAACAAAACTATAACTTAAAAAAAAGAACTTGGGCATAATGTCAGAAAACCAAAAATTTCCCCCCAAAATAAAAATTTAAAGGCTCATAAAAATTTTTTACAAACACCCCCAAAATCTTCGTAGATATTATTGGGCCCATTCCCTTAGTATAAGGGGGGCCCCAAATATCTTTGGGATTAAAACTGACCAAAATTTTGGGAAATTTTACACTTTTAGGAGGGGTACTGAGGCCAGCCAAACAAAATTTTTCAAAAAAATTTTTTTAAAGACTTGGGGTTTCCCCGGGTTTTTGTTTTTGGATCATGGGGAAACAGTTTATATCCCAAATTTTGGGGAAAAAACCCTTGAGGGCCCCTAGCATAAAACAAAATTTACATCAATTTAAAAAACCCCCAGAAAAAGTGTTGAAAGGTAAATCGAGAAATTTTGGGGGGTTTATTTTGGTTGTATTTTCAAAACAAGCTTCTTTCCCGGGGGAACCAAGTAAAAAAAATAGAATTTTGCTTAAAAATCCACTACTCACGGGGTTTCAAGGTTTTAAACCTATAAGCCAAGAAAGGGAGACCTTTAGAAAACCCGAAAAAGGGGGTTTTTCCCCCAAAAGAAAAATCAAAACAAAATTACAAGGTTTTTTAAAACAAAAAGAGTACCACAAAAATTCCCCCCTTTTCATGAAAAAACATCCACAAACCGTTAATTATGTTGTTGGGCATTTATTCGGGAAAAAACACAAACTTCATCATTTTTTAAAAAAAAGAAAAAAGAAATTTTTTTTTACTATATGAAGGTCCCTATCAGGTAAAAGAAATAATAGGTCATAATGTGTACCTAATAGAAGACCAGGAGACTAGACAGGTAAAAGGAACCTACAAAGTAACTGAATTAAAGCCCTATCATCAATTAGTGGATCAGTAGGAATGTAATTTACAGAAACACAACCCTAAGCAACCTGTATCCTATCACGATAGATTTGTTAGGAAGTTTTGAGAATTATGAGGCTGCAGTGCAATATGGGTAGCTCTCAGAAATTGAAAGGGCTAAAGTAAAGATCAGTAAGTCTCCATCGCGGTGCAGATCAGTGTGAAACGGGACTTTCAAGTTAGGCTAGCTAAGGAATCGGAGAGAGGGAAATGAAGAAATAATAATAATAAGGTAACAAGAATTGTGAAGCGCAGGGGCTCTCAGTTATATTTTGTAATTTTATCCTTTTTAACCTTGTAAATGGGACCCAATTTTTTTTAATTGTGAGGAAAGGTTTTGGAAGTGACCCACCTTTCCTAAACTTCAATCAGTCCAACTTTGGAAAGTATAATTCCAGGTTAGGCTAGCTTAAAGGAAGAGAGAGAGAGAGAGAAAGAGGGGGTTAGAAATAATATAATGTAATTAAATTTATTAAGTAACAAGCTTTAGTATATTATGTAATTTTATCTTCTTAACCTTGTAAATAAGGGCCATTTCATTTAAAGATTAGTATGGAAGGTGACCCCCCTTAATATTTCAATACAGTCCAACTCTGAAAGTAAGGACAAGTACTTCATTTTGTTTTCATTATTAATGACAAATTAGGGGAGGGAAGCATCCTCTGAAGTGCTTGGTGAAGGAAGGAGTAGAAATGGATTTATTACAAAGTATAGTCAGTTTTAGAGTGGGGGGGGTACTCGGAAGCATCAGGTTTAGACAAGTAATTAAGACAAGCTTAAATAAAAATTGAGTTGAGGCAGGTAATTTTGCTAAATAGTGAATGTTGTGATGTCAGGACTTGGATTCTTCGACGTTTGGCAAGAGAGTATTTTGTCGCAGAGGTCTGACTACCTTGTGATTTTTAGGGGGCAGGGATTGAACCTGGGCCACCCGAGTTATGGGAATTTTGTAAGTGTTAGGGGGCAGGCATTGAACCTGGGGCCCCCGAGTTAAGTATTGTGAGTTTTAGGGGGCAGGCATTGAACCTGGACCACCCGTATTAGAGTTTGAGAGTTTTTCTGGGCCAAGGGGTCAGCAGGTTCTGAACCGCCTGTGGGTTTCCAGACAATTGAACGAGGTTTGGACCCTTAAGAGAACGCCTCTTGTGTTTTGAAGGCCTGAGAAAAGGGATTGTCGGTTTACTGTATGCCGGGAAGTATCCTGAGGGTAATTCCAGTTTTGGGAGTTAGCCTTTTTTTGAGCCCCGTTAAAAAATGAATCAATATTATGTCACAAGTTTAAAGCAACTTTCTTTTAAATAAAATTTTTAATCATAATAATAAATAATAATTAATTTTTAAGAATATTTCAAAATGTGAGCTTGTATTAAACCCCTAAGGGCTTGTTAGAGATTGTATATACTATGTTTCTCTGTGCTGTGGAGAGATTCAGCATCGAGTTGTTGTTTTTCATTTGTTTTACTAAAGGGGTTAAGTGTCATCCTAATTAAATCAATGATACTGTATGATAATAATAATTTTCTGTTGTTAGACAATGTATGTGTATGATATTGCCATTTCTATGATTTAAACAATGTACTTATATGTTTTACTAGTTAATTTTGTTTATTTAATTTTTTATGTTAAGTTAAGCTATTTTCAGCAAATGTGGTGCTCATATAGCAAATTTTAGTTGACCGTTTTTGGGACATAAAGTTGTAAATGTTTGTGATCATATAGCAAGTTTGGCCAAGAGACTTTTAAGAGTAAGTGTAAAAAAAGTGTTAAGAGCCTTTGTTAGTGTGTGAAAAAAATCACAAAAGTGGATCCGTGAAGATCATGAAACGAAGTGGGAACAATTATTTAAAGAAAATTGTATTAGAATTAAAAAAAAGACAAGACATAAAGGGAAATGCAAATTGCTTGGCAAAAAATTAATTAAAAGACACTTCGATTTGAGACAATTAAATTAAAATTTTCTTAATATAATAAACTTAGACTTGTTATGTCAGTTAATTATAATTAGGCTGACATCTTTCTTAATATTTTATTTCATTTAATCATAATTATACTAAATGTTTTACTTAAAATTATCTTATTTTTAGTTAAATCCTAATTATAACTGATAACTTTATTTTAATGCTTAATTCATTAACTTCCACTTCAAATATTGAACTTGATGCAATTTTGTTAATTCTATACAGGATGTTTAAAAAATATTGAACTTGATGCAATTTTGTTAATTCTATACAGGATGTTTTTAAAAAAATTGAACTTTAAGTAAATTTTTTTAAAACTATACAGGATGTTTTCAAAATAGTGAAACTTTTGTAAAATTTGTAAAAACTTATACGGGTGTAAGAAAAATGATCATGTCGTCTTTTTTCGTCTTTTAATTTTTTTTAGGGAAAGCGTATCAAAAGTATACGACTAGGTCTTACTTTCAGATACACTTTGGGGGGTATTGTAATGTAATTGATTTTCCCCTGAAAAGTATGTGAAAGCATTTGACAAGAAAATCGTCCTAATTTTTATAAACGTCTTATTTCATTTAAATTATATAGTATATTACGTGGCGCTTAAATCACGTCTTCCTCTAAATTATTTACTAGTTCGCGCCTCGTGGTAAGATGGCAGCATCTACTGGAGTTAAACTTAAAAAATGTTAATGTCTTTTAACGTAATACAGACAAGTTAAGATCTTTTAAAGTATTTTCTCGTCGAGAAGCTTCCAAACGCAATCGGTATTTTCTTTCTGGGTTTGTAGGTGTGTTAATTTAAACCCTTAGGAAGATTCCTTCGAGAAACTTCTATTGAACTCAGATATATTTTGACTTTTTGAAATCCGTATTTTCACTGTGCAATCGGTCGTGGTCTTGAATGGACGTGATTTTAAGCGATCAGTATTATAAGTTTTATAGGCCCTCGACAAAGATCAAGTTTCGTTAGAAAATATTAATAACAATATGATTTTTAAAATTTAAAGAAAACAGATATCAAACTTTATGTGATATATTATCATTTATTAAAGTCTAATGATAAGGAACGAGGCATAATAAGTAAAGCACATAGTTGCGTAATTAAAAAATAATGATTTACGGAGTGACTTATAAATGACGTTATGTAATATAGCAAATTAGCGACACAACGTGGGAGATTTATAATAAAAAATATTACGAAGTGTAACAAATGGCGTCCAACGAGGGCGGAACGCGAAAAGTGTAACAAATAGCATTCCAACAAGGGGCTGAAGAAACGTAAGTGTAACAAATGGCGACACAACGTGGGGGTTAATAGGCGACTATTAACGCTCGCCAAGACACGTAATGTAACAAATGACGTCCAACGATGGACCACCGTATTAGAGAGTAACATGCATACAACCCGAACGGGTAATTTTTTATATTTTTTATTATGATGTTTCACACACTATTTTATAAATATATTTTAATTTTAGGTGGAAGGCATTTTATTTTAACCTATATAATCTTTTGATGATAATGAACATCATTATTGTAATAATTATCATTATTATTACTATTTTGTTATACTACCATTATTTCCAAATTTGGATTTGTAATGAATTGACGAAGTAAAATAAATACTGTACTAAAGAAAATAATAAATTAAAGGAAAAAAAGGGGGGGGGATAAAAGGAGGATTGCAAGGGGTTGATGATAGTTGAGCACTTTTTTTCTTCTTTTATAAAATACTTTTTCCTATTTTTGCTACAGGCCCAGTAATATAAACATTGTTCTTAATTATTTATTTTATTTTGCCACTATGAGGTAAATATAGTGTTCTTAACATGTCCTACTTTTTCATCAAAATGTTTTACTTTTCCTACTTTGACACCCAAATTATACTATGAGGCCTGCATACATTTTAAAATAAATCATAAAAATAGCAAAATCAGCTCATTTTCAACGACAGTTCACAGTTTTGAGAGCTTCATTTTTAATAGGGCACAACATAACATTTTAAGGTATTTAGAATTGTTTTAGTGACGTTAAGCTTTAGATAGAACTGCCAGAAGTATTAGACTGCGAGTATATTTCCCTTCAAGTTGATGGCCCCTTAAACACATAGAAACAATCCCCATTACTGCAAGTCTCTCGTCTTTAAGTCATTAATACGCTTAAGCACCCCCTCACCCTCCTGCCACACACTTCATTTTACGACTTGTCAAGATTAAAGAAATGACACCTTCTCTTTCAGAAGACGACACTTTTTACTGTAGTTTTTATTTACGGTCAAGTTGAATGAACTCCCTGGGCTTCGGATTACTTCTTACTCGTTTAATTCGTATAAATTTCGTGTCCTCTCCGGTTTTAAAATAGTTTTAACCTTACTAATTAAGACAGATGGCCGGGTTGGCTTTTTGTCCAAATTGATAACGTAATTTATTGCTGGCATTAACGGGAGTCATACTGACCTTCGAACATGGTTCAAGAGTTGTCAATAGAATGTTTGTGGAAGACAGTTTAACTTTAATTTGGTCTACATGATCAAGACACCGGGCACCCTACCCCTTTGGGGACGGCTAGACTGGGCGAGCGAGCGAGCGACTAAAATATAAAATAGAACACATCGTTGTAATGAGAGGTGGCCAGACTGGAGCACGCGAGCGAGTGACCCGGTACAGTCTAGTTTACAGGCGCTAGGTAATAATATTGTGTGTTGGTTCATTGAGTGCTAGAAAAACTTCTCATTTTGACATTTTTATTACTATCGATAGGTTTAGCACACTTGCTACTAACGGCCTAGTTTAATTGTTAAGATCATGAACTATATATGTATAAAAACTGATAATGTTAAAATAACTTCAATATTATCAAAGTAGGTCTTTACAAATAATATTATTATTAATATAAGCACGCGTCATACTACCCGTTTGGGTTGTACACACTTACGCTAATGTGTAATGGTAGGGTGATTGTGAGATGAAATGGAGGACCTACAGTTTAACGTGGAATACGAACCACGGTGAAGGCCTGGTATTCTCCACATTCACAAGTTGTGATTAATACACGTTTTGTCAGAGTTGAAGGAAGGGTTTGGTAATCAGATAAATCTGTGCCGAGACCGAGGATTGAACCCCGGGACCCCAGCACAGAGTCCGACACTTACTCCTAGACCACCAGGTCACCCCTTTAAAATAAGAATCACTATTAGCATGTAGAGAGGATGAGAAAACCAACAACAATAAATCACTTGTCAAAAACCACCCTCAGTTCATGAGCCAAGATTCGGAGGCTCCTCTTCAACAACTATCGAGAGCTATCTGCTAATCACTTGTTCGCACGCTTGTCAGTCTGGCCGAACCTTTTGTCATCTTAATTTGGGGAACCTGCTTCGTTGGCCGCATGGTCTGAGCCGTCACTCTCACAATAGACTAGACTGCAAATGATGGGGAGATCGGGGTTCTATCCAGATCGGGTGTACTGAGTCTCTTTTCCTACTTGGTTTTCCACCTCCTTCCACGCAAATGTGGGTACACTTACTCTAATTGAACTGTCATCATCTCTACGAGGAGATAGGAACAAACTATACTGTCAGATACTGCCTTGGTGTGAAATAGTGGGAACGTATTAATTAGTACATAATAAAGCTTTGATTGTTTCTGTATAGTTTAAAATAAACTTTATGTAGATCTACTTAAATATTGTGTTGTCAACAATGATTATTACAGTAATTACTAACACCCTAGAATAACTGTCTCATTTTGAGGTATAATATAATATATTTTCAAGTTATTTAATTGAGGTTATAGGCTTATTTCGCAAAGTAATGTTTGGGAAACAAGGTTATCACATAAGAGATTATTATTTTATACAGTTTTCAAGTTTTCTTATTTGATATCAAAGTATATTTATAAATATATATAAACATGTTTTTGACAATTTAAGGCCCTGCCTACCCTCTCTGGCGGTGTGTTGAGCTTTCAGCTCTAAAATAGATGGCGTTGCTAACATTATACAAACTGGTGGATTCCAGCCATCAGGTTGGCAGAATTGTTTAAACCATTGGGAGACTGGCGACCGCGACCGGTAATCAGTAAAGGCAGCAAGCAAACTTTTTTCAAGAATTGAGAGAGATAAGAAGTTTTAGTGCCGGACCTTTAAAAGTGTTTTAGGGCCCAAAGTTTGACTAAAGTGGGGAGACATAACGTCAAGTTTACAATCACACTCTCGGGCAAAAAAAAAAATTAGCTTATTCATTCCAGTCAGCTAGACCGTCCATTAACCGTAGTACCACTTTTAAATTTTAAAAACCCTTTTTGATCCCAAAGTTTAGTACTAGTTTTGTACCTTTTGTCCCCCGTACCCATTTTAAATTTAATTACATATAAAAGGGGTGACTCCAGGTTAAGTTTTGTTACCACTTTTAAATTTTTTTTTATGCCAAAGTTTTGTACTAGTTTTGTACCCTTTTTTTTCCAAAAATAAAAAGGTTTTGTACCCGTACCCATTTTGATTTTAATTGCATATCAAAGTGGTGACTCCGGGTTTTAATTTTGCTTTTGGGACCACTTTTGAATTTTGAATTTTTTTTTGATGCCAAAGTTTTGAAACCCTTTACCCATTTTGAGTAAATTAGCTTTCCCAAAGGGGTTTGACCCCAAGAATAATGCTGTTTTACTACTTTTAATTTTGGGGGTTTTTGTTGCCAAAGTTTTGTACTAGTTTTTACCGTTTTTTTACCCCCCAAAAAATTTTGTACCCGTACCCATTTTGGGGAAAATTTGGGATATAAAAAGTGGTAAATCCATTTTAAAAGGGCTGTTTTTTACCCATTTTGAATTTGAATTTTTTTTAAATCCCCAAAGTTTTTATTATTTTTGGGTTATTTTTTGTACCAGAAAGAAAAAAGTTTTGTACCCGTACCCTTTTTTGAGAAATTTAGTTATCAAATTAGTGACTCCGATTAATGCTGTGCTGTTGTCCCACTTTTGAGTATTAAAACTTTTTTTTATCCCAAAATTTTGTATAGTTTTGTACCGTTTTGTCCCAACAAAGAAGAAGTTTTTACCCGTACCCATTTGAGAAATTATTATATCAAAGGGGTGACCCCAGGTTAATGCTGTTGCACCACTTTTAAATTTTTTTTTCAAAAAAAATATTTTGGTTTGAGGATAGTTTTAAAAAATTTAATTTTATACTTATTTACAGAGAAAAAATTATTTAAGGAAAAATTTTAGAGATAACTTATTTTTTGAAGATTTGGGTCACTAACTAAAAATAACCTGGGGTGACCTGGTGGTCTAGGGGTAAGGTGTCAGACTTCTGTGGGGTTTGGCCGGGGTTAAATCCTCGGTGGCAAAAAATTTATCTGATTCCCAAAAAACCCTTCCTTCACCTCTGAAAAAGACATCTTGTGAATTTGGGGAATCCCCAGGCCTCCACCGTGGTTCGGATTCCACGTTAAACTGTAGGTCCTTCATTTCATCTCAAAATCCCCCTACCATTAAAAACCTTTAGCGTAAGTGCGTATAACCCGAATGGGTAGTAAACGCGGTGCTAATAATAATAAAAATTTAATAATAATAATAAAAATTAATAATATAAAAACCTATACGAGAGAGTAGGGAGCTTACGATTTTGTCCCTACCATTTATTTGATTTTTAGTAAACAGGGAAAATTAAAAAAAAAATAGGGAAATTTTTTGCTAAATTTGGGGCCCCTGTGCTTTGGTTAATTTTTAAAAATTTTTAAAAGGGTAAAGAGGCAATAAAATATTTTTAAAAACAGTTTCATTTCGAAGACTAGAACAATTTTAACTATAAAAAATATTTGTTATTTTTATTACTGATTCCCCACGTATACTACCCGTTATGTTTACGCATATATACCCCCCTCGGTAGGGATTTGGCTAAAAAGCGCTTGTGGGTTTTGCTCAACTGCTGAGGATGGGGGGGGATCGAGGTTCGAAAACTCGGTTGGAAAGAACTGGGGGGGGGTTTTTCCAAAAAGGTTTTCCACTCTACCTCCCGAAAATGCGGGTTAAATTCCTTTAATTTAGCCTTCCCAATTCCTAATCCATTAGCTTTGGCCTAATTGTACTTAAAGCGTTTAACCCGAACGGGTTTGTAAGACGCGGTTTCTAAGTATTATTTTAATTATTATTTTTTAAATTTTTTAAGAAAAATAAACTAAATTGGGTAGTAAAAGGGGGAAAAAAAAAGCAAAATTTAAAGGTTTTAAATACCAGCATTTTTATTTTTTTAGATGGGGGGAAAAATTTTTTTGGGAAAACTACCCCTTTAAAGACCCCCGACCAAGGGTTTGTACCCCAAGTGCTCCGCTTAAACAGCAGGACAAAAAATTAAACACCCCGGAAATGGCCACTCAGCCCCTGAAGTGGGTACCTGTTATTTAATACGGTGTTTACAGTTTTTTAAAAAATCTATTAGGATTTACACTTTTTTTCCAGAAAAAAAAAGGGTTTTTGGGGAAAAAATTTTGGGTTTTCCAAATTGGTAGAGTTTAATTTGAGTAATATCTCCGTGGTTTTCAGGTTTGCAACCAGGGCCTTTTTCCAATCGGGGGGGCCCGGGCCTTTTAGGGTTTGGCAAAGTTTTAGTGCCAACTTTTTCAAGCTGGTGTGCCATGTGGTTAGCCCAAGGGGAGCCCTCCAGACTTCAAATCTCAGTTTTCTGACTGAAGGGGTTTACTTATTTCTTTTCAAAAATCTCCTCTTTTGGGGTCCCCACGAGGGTTTATTTTGGTTCCCGTTTCGAGCCACTGTTTTTCACAAACAAAATTTTTTGGGGCATTGGGGATGAACCTGGGATTTCGGGAAAAATCTAAAGCCGTAAATATGACCACTAACAAAAAAGAGGGGGGGTCGGGAAATCAACTACTTACTTATTTAAACTTTTTATGGCTTAGGGAACACAAAAGTTAAATTAATTTTAAATGGTTTTAAATTTATATTTTTTTTATCATCCGCTCCATGTGGTGGTCAATATTCCCAAAATTTTTGCAAATGACTAAGCAATGTTGGGCGAAATTAATAGCTCTAGTAGCTTTGACAAAGTTGGGTTTTTTTTCCCTTTGTTGGGTTTTAAAAATTTACTTAGTATTGGGGGGATACGAACTCGGCCAAAGGGCACAAGGGGTTTTGAAATAAAATTTTAAGTACGTTACATGGGGTTTTAAAGTAACATTTTACTTTTCAGTTAAGGGGTTTTTTTTTTTTTTTTTTAAGTACTTGGGAAATATCAAAATAAAATGCTACATTGTTATATATAAATATCTTTGTATCTTAATTTTTTTTTTAATTTATTTCTACAGTAAGAATCCCCTACTCATCCATTGTATTTAAAATTTAGTAGATACAGATAGCCAAAAGCCCCGGGAAACCCCCATACCTTAAAAATAAACTTCCCTTTACGACAAGCAGTTAAATAATCAAAAAAATACCCTTTAAGTTTTTTTTTGCACCATTTCTTCCAAAGGTTTATAAAATAAAAAAGGGTGTAAAAAAACTTCTCCCAACCTCAAAAATTTATATTAAATAAAATTGGGGTTTTTTGTTCGAAAGAAAAAGGCCACATATTGTTATTATATAAAAAGTAATCACAGTGGTTACTTTTGTTCGGGGACCCCCGATACATTTTTTCCCCGAAAGGGAAGCGCACAGACTGCGAGGAATTTGCAAACGGGTTTAAAAAATTAAAAGTAATCACTTTTTTAAACCAATCTAATAAAAAAAAATTTAAACTTTTCACCCCTTAAATTACCAAAAACTTCGTTTTTTTAAAATTTTTAAAAAAAATAACTTATTCCAAAGTCCAATCAGAGTCAAATTTTCCTTTAGACCGTAAAAAAAAAAAATTTATACTGAGAACGTCTCCCAAAATTCATTTGGGCCCAAAATTTTTAAATTTAAAAAATAACTTGTTTGATTTGGAGCGGGGGTTGGTTTTTTTTTTATTTATTTTTAAAGAGGGAAAATTAAAAATTCAATGAAACAGTTTAGTTTTTTAATTACTCTGAATTTAAACTTATTATTACAACGGGGAGTCCCTTCAAGGAATGAGAAAACCCAAAAAAGAATTTAAGATAAGGGGTGAAGAATTTTACATGTTTTACTGCCTCAGATAAATAAGGGCTTAAAGTCATAAAACTTTGTGTGTGGAAAAGCATGTGGTTTTTTTTTTTTTGAAAATAATTTTTATTACTAGGGAAAAATTTTCAAATTTTTTGTAAGTAGGGACCCAATATATTTATTCACACCCGCAGGAATTCTTTGTGAGTTTTTTTAGTTACTGGGTTTTATTAAATGTTTATATTTAATGACGCAAAAATTTTTATTTAAATTTGGGCATTGGCCCTTCTTATCCTAATGCACATTGGTATTAATGTTTCTTTTACTCCCAAAAAGGTCACAGAGTTTTGTTTAACCCTCCACTGCCCCCTGATTCCGATACAGCAGGTTTTGGGGCCCAAAGCTTGCAAAAAAGATACTATCCCTTTTAAATGGGTAATGTTCATACTAACGGCAAAACCCATTTCAGCTAAGAAACTAGGGTTGAAGAAGGGAAAAGTTGTTTTTTAAAAAACCCCTGTAAATTTTGACTAGGGGGTGTCCTTGGGAGGGCATTAGAGCTCAAAATAAACGTGATTTATTGAAAGCTAAACCAAAAATTTTAAAAAAAATGTCTAAAAAAAAAAAAGAAATTTTTTCATTAAATAGGTGTTATAAACAAAAAACTCTAGCTTAATTGTACAAAGAAAATTTAAATAAAACCCTTTAAAAATTTTTGTTTTTTCCCCTTTAAAATGCATTGAAAAGGAAACATTTTAATGAAAAAATTTCAATAAATATTTTTAGGGGAAAGGTTTGAAATTTCCCTAAGAATTATTTAAAGAAGGCTCAGTTTTGTTACTAAAATAAAAAAAAAACAACAATTTTGAATTATTAAATATTTTTTTAAAAACAAATTTTTTGTTTAGAAACCCTCATTTTTTGGGGGAGGCAAAGGGGCCCTTTGAAACAGTTAAAAATGTGTCTAAACCAAAACTAAAATGTAACCGCTTCAAAACCTGACACAGAGCCGCCCATAGAGGGGGACCGGACGCCCCTCGAGTGGCGAAGGGGGGCTATTTTTTTAGATCTTTTCCTAATGTAGGGATTCACAAAATTTTATTTTTTCATACATGAAAAATATATTCTGGTTAATCTCATATTATTGAAATAATAGTTATGTTTTTAACAGGTTTTAAGATGGAAAATGGTGAAAGAGAAGACTGGCAAATCTATCATATACTGTTGGGCTCATGTGGAGCTCAAAGCTCTGAAATCTTTGGAACGGTCTTTTAAAAAGTTCGAGGCCATTGTTTGGCCACCACCTGGGCAGACATTTTGAACAAAATTAATCAGAGAAACCTGATTTTACAATCAGAAGATATTTCTTTAGAAGTAGAAAGAAACAACATATAGTCAGTCATTGCGTGAAGAGATCGAAAAAGTAAGAGGAAAATGGACTAAGCTGCCTAAGTGGAGCAAAAGAAATAGCTGAGAAATTAAAATACAAATAAGATTTTAGGGTGGAAAAAAAAACGTAAAATAAAACTTTTTTCTCGATGAAGTGGAAGATCCTGAAGACTTTACTTGAAAAGACAGAGGAAGAAATGTTTAAAATAAATGTGTTTTATTATAATTGTTGCTATTGTTATTGATTCATCCTAAGCGGAGACATGATGGTTACAAAGCCACGTGGAAGTCTATGGCCGGTATGCAAGAACGATGTTGGAGTAGGAGTAAAGGAGGAGTAAAGGCGGAGTCAGCTACTCTTGAGGAAGGAATCCGTGTCGTGCTAGAACGTCTGGCTTGAGTTACTCAAGGTCACGTGATGAAATATTACACAGAAGTACCACATTTCCAGGGAAATAAAATTCACTAGATCCACCGCCTTCTAAAGTGTCGATTTTGCTTGTAAAGTTTGATTAGCCTGCTTAAATATGTCATCTTGTTGATAAACACATCGTAATTAATTAAAGAGCGTGTGGTGAAGTGAGAAAGAGAAATGGTATTTATTAGAATTAAATAGGTAGTTTCCAACTGTCAAATGAAAAAAAAAATTGATGTTAGGACCATCGCAGCCAAGAAGAAAGCGTGGAACAAATTAATAGAATTATTATTATTATTAGCACCGCGTCTTACTACCCGTTCGGGTTATACGCACTTACGCTAATGTGTAATGGTAGGGTGATTGTGAGATGAAATGAGGGACCTACAGTTTAACGTGGAATCCGAACCACGGTGGAGGCCTGGCATTCCTCACATTCACAAGTTGTCTTGTCAGAGGTGTAGGAAGGGTTTGGAAATCAGATAAATCTGTGCCGGGACCGAGGATTGAACCCCGGCGCCAGCACAGAAGTCTGACACCTTACCCCTAGACCACCAGGTCACCGGCCACAGTTCCTATGAGGTGACCTGGTGGTCTAGGGGTAAGGTGTCAGACTTCTATGCTGGCGGCTGGGGTTCGATCCTCGGTCCGGCACAGATTTATCTGATTTCCAAACCCTTCCTACACCTCTGACAAGACATCTTGTGAATGTGTGGAATGCCAGGTCGCCACCGTGGTTCGGATTCCACGTTAAACTGTAGGTCCTTCATTTCATCTCACAATAACCCTACCATTACACATTAGCGTAAGTGCGTATAACCCGAACGGGTAGTAAGACGCGGTGCTAATAATAATAATAATAATAATAATAACACAGTTCCTATGGGCGGCCCTGAGTCTGATATTGAAACTGCGTCCCTAAGTTTACCTCTAACCACTTGGACATCTGGTACTAGCATTCAAGTTTTTAAATTTGTGAATGGCTTTATGAATGGTTTCCACCGCGTGACTTTTTGCCATAATTCCCAAACTTTTTTGTGCTTTACTCACAAAAGTTTCTTTGCGCAACTCGGTCGGAACTGCACGAGACTTTTTGGTGTAATATTTTTAGTCATAAAATTACTTGTTACCCTTCTTATAAACGCTCCTTTAGCCCCCCACCAAAACAATCATGACCCTTTGTCCCCTGAAGCCCCCTTTTTTTTTTCCCCCAATTTAAATCAAATGGTGAAAGGTAAATATTGTCTTGTGTGCCTTTTTTTTAGTAAAAAACTTGTTACGAAGAGTTTTTTAGTCTGAGACAAAAGAGCAGGCGATAAACGTAAAGTTTGGGCCAAAAGCATCAAATAAACTGTTCATTGAATTAAATTTTTTTTTTTTAACTTTCATTTTGGTTTACTTTAATTTATAGTTTTTCTTATTATTTGGAACAAGCAAAATTTTTTTAAGTCCACATTTTCCTTGAAGAGGGGGGGGAGGTAAGCCAATCAAAAGCTGCCCTTTCCAGGTGCGAGTAAAAAACAATAACAAAATATTTTGGTTTACTTGGTGAAAAAAAATTGGACTCATCTTTGTTTGCAATTTGGGTTCAAATACCCCCCCTTCCCCAAGTTCGGTTTGTTCTTTTTTTTAAAACTAATGAGCTAGGGAGGGGGAAGATATATTTTATTTATGTGTACTCATTTGTTTGAGGGGAAAGGGGAAAAGCGTTTAAAAAAAAAAACTTTTTTATCCGGCTGGTATTCAAACTCCAAACCCTTTGACAATGACTTTTAGCTCGAATGTCCCTAAGTGAAAACCACAACCACTGGGGATTACTTAAAATTAGAAAAGGGAACCTGTTAATAACATGTTTGGGGGGCTAGGCCCCCAAAGCTTTGGGAAGCAAGTGGATTTTTTGGGGGGGCTAAAATTTTTTTAAGGTTTGGGTTTAAATTTTAAAAGGTGGGTATAGGGAACTCAAGAAAAGGGCAATGTTTTTGCGTTTTCATTTTTCATTCCCTTTGGCAAAATCAAATTTTCTCCTTAGAAACAATTTTAATTTTTCATAGTTTTGTATCAACAGTTTTTTTGAATTCGCCAGGGCATATAGTTTAAATGACAAATTTTTTAAATTAAACAAATTTCATTAAAATTCCGGGACACTCTTGACAATTTTCAAGAACTGTTGAGGTCACCATGTAAAAAAAAAACTACTGGAGAATTAAAATTTTTTATTTTTTTTTAAAAAAAAAAAAGTTTATAAAAAACTGCAAAAACACAACCTTTTCCCCCGCGCCCCCTCAGTTCCCCTTAAAGGATGCTTTTTAGTTAAAATAACGACCACGTTATAAAATTCATCATAGCTAAATTAAATTTTCTCATAGAAAATAATAATAAACTTAATAAGGGGTGCTAGGCTACATCATTAAAATTTCAGTTGGGGGAAAGTTTAGTCATACTAATGTACCCGTTGCCCGGGGAACGTCCGGAGTACTACTGGGCATCCTTTTTGATTTTTTCCAAAGTCCGATAGATGGGGGGAGGATTAAGTGAAGATGAGGGCGGTAGTTTATTAAAATTTTAACATAAAACTTAAGACTAACAAACCAAACCTTGGGACTATGGAAATATTCTCCTTTTAGAAGAAACCACCCCGGTATAGCCTGGAATCGACCCAGGACCCCCAAAGTCAGCAGACAGGCTATACCACTAAAACCACAGACCAGTTCTCTATAATTCGGGGAACGATATAAAAAACCTAAAATTTACTTATTTTTTTTTTTCAAATAAAATAATTTGAAATATCAAAAGGGTTTAATGAATATAGTATATTTTTTTTAGCACCGCGTCTTACTCCCGTTCAGGGTTAATGAATATAAAAAAATTTATGGAAACCTTAAGAACCGCCCCCCCCTTTTTTGTAAAAAAAAAAAAATAGGGACATTTGAACCCAGGGGAAAAAAAAAGTAATGGGATGAATCCCTTCGATCCACCCCCAATTACCCCCACCAAACACTACTCCCAAAATGTTTTGAAATTTAGTTTTCTTCGCTTTAAAACTGAAAGGGGGATTGGGATCACTACTTGTTAGGTTTAAAATATCGCAGATTATAAAGGGTAGGACTGTTTTGCAAATGAAAAAATCTAGAACATTGTTCGGGGTCTGATGCTAAACCAGGGAAGAAACCTTGGGGAAGACCAGACGCTAAGGGAAAAAAAACATAAATGCCCAAAAAGGATGGGTTTAATGAGTTGGATGAAGAAATAGCTCAAGGTGGGAATAGGTCGAACTTCGTAAGTTGCGGCAATGCATTTTGGAGTTCCCAAAAGCCATAGAATAAGTAAGGGATCAGGTTTTGTTTTAATTTGTTTCCCGCTGTCTTAAAATATGTTGTATAAATGGGTTTTTAAGGGGCCTAATTTTTTTCAAATGAGTGTATGTTTTTGTATGTCCCCCCCATAAATACGTCTTTTCAAAAGGCGGGTACCAATACTTGTCCCCACAAACAAATTAATATTAATGACGTCCTTTAAACATCAGCCCCTGTAATGCCGCTTTTTTAATTGGAACCATTTAAGAAAAAAATTTTCAACTTTACTTTTAAGAAAAAAACTAAATAGCATTAATTTGAGAAAAAATTTTTTAAATTTTAAAACCATATCGCCTTATTTTTTGTCTTTACAGGAAGGACCAAATTTTGACGTACTAAAGGGTATTACCTTACTTTGATGATCCATACGCCGCCCGTGTGATCTGGATTTGTCGCTTTTTACAGATTGTGTGAATTTGTACACTTTTAAAAAGTTTTTTTTTTTGTGTGTTGTTTTTTTGCCCCTTTGGTTGCTTTTAAATTGGTTTTTTTTTTTTTTTCGTGTTGCCCCAACCCTTTGAACATTTTTTCCTCATCTCAAAAAACAAATACTTCTTATAACCTTTTAAAACAAGTGTCATAGGATATGTATACGTAAAATTGGGGTGCTACAGGGTTGGACTTTTATCGTTTTGTGACCTAAAGTAAGAAAAAACAAATAAAATAGAATAAATTTTTTAATTTGCCGCAATAATAATTTTCCCAATAGGTCTTTGAGAACCGGGCCTTACATCAATGAAATTCCCTTAAAAATTATTTCCCCCCCTTTATGTTTTGTAATTAACACTTTTTAAATTCCCCGGCTGGATTTTCTGGGGTGGTTTTTTTTTTTAAACTCTCCCTCCACTAAAATCCAGGAAAACCACTTCCCCATGGAAATATAGGGGGGGTAGCCCGAAATGGTACGAAGATGCGACGAAAAAAAATTTTAAAAACTATTTTGTTTTACACAATTTTTTATATCGGGACAAATATCAATCCCCTTAATATAAAAAAATTAAATGTGGGTACCCGACATTATTAAAAAACACCACAAACTGTTCAACGACAACATTGATATTTTAGAAAGTTCAAATTTGACTTCGTAAGGCACAAACTGTAAAAAACACTCCTAAGAAAAAAGGCTTTACGTAATACACGAGACTAGAAAAAAAAAATTTTTTCAAACGTTTACGTGGTAGTTGACAATTATCGGGGGGGAGGATAACCAAATTTTTTTAATTTTTTTCGTAACTATCCCTAAAATCTTACTGAAATATAGGAGTGACCCCAGCCTATCGGCCAAGCGTTGACTCTCCTCCTCTCTCTCTTCGTATTCCGGCCCGGCTGTAAGACAGGCAGAAGGTTTCTTTTTCTCTTATCAGCGAGAGTGACTCTGATATTTGGAAAGCGACGCATGCTGTGGCGTTGGATTGTTTATGGTGACCAACCCGTGGTTGTAATACCGGTGATCACACAAAGTAGAGAAACCTGCATTCGCCAGTTCCTAAAATCAGTTTACTAAAAGTTTGCTCAGTGAGCAAAGACCAAGCCAGATGTCTCATCCTATACTTCCCTAGTCCACGGCTCTCTCGGGAGTACACTATACAATGATTTGTAAAAAACCCCTTCTTAAAGGCTTCCTCCCAAAAATCAAAGATCGTAATTTACAGACAGGTGCGGGTACTTTCGTTTTATCCCAGCAGGAATAGAAAGGTGGGATGAGATCCAAAAAACAATTTGACCCAAAAATTAGTCACGGCTAAAGCTTATTGTCATTGACCCGACGTTAGTGGCACATTCAACCCCCAAAACGCTGTGGGGGGACGCCCCCCCCCCGCAAAAAAAACAAATCAAAAATATTAAAACCAATACTTTAAATGTTGTAAACGGGGGCCGGTCAAGGCGTGTGCTACGTGGCAATGGGCCACACAAACAACCAAGGGGGGACCCCAAAAAGGCCCCCAAATTTTTTTTTTTTTTTTGGGGGAAAGTAAAGATAATTAAAGAAAGAAATTTTAAGAAGAAGCTTATTTCTCAAAATTATTTTTACACCCCATGCCCGAAAAATCTTTTTATTTCAAATTAGTGCAGTAGAATTATTAAAAAAGTAAATACATTTTGAAGGTTGTTGGGTACGACGCCCCCCGTCAACTACATTGTGACGGGACTATACTTTTTGCCGGTCGAGCTGTACGACTATAGTTAGGCTCAGGCCAAACCTTTGTAAGGGGGGCGGGGTTGGGGGGGGTAGGAAAATTTTATTTTTGATTCTCATCACCTAACCTTCTTGCGATGATTTATTAAAATCGCTTACTCGCTTTATTTATAGTTGGGTTTTTAAATTTCGCTACTTTTTTTTTTAGTAATATGGTTTTTCGTGAAATTTTGCTTGAGCTTTGTTTTAAATTATTATTTTGGCAAACTTTTTAGTAGGTCTGTACTATTGGGGGAATTTTTTTGTAGCTGTTTTGCTGTCTTATTATGTTTTTATTTTTTGTGGTTTCTTTTTTTTTAAAAACAGTTCAAAATTTTTTCCCCAAACTCCTGCAGCCGAAAAAAAAATGAAAAGCAAAAACGTTCAAGAAACTAAGTCAATGCTAAACAAATTTTGAATATTTAATGAAGGAAGCATAGTAAAGAAAGTGAAAGTGATTTTAAATTGTATTGAAATTCAAAACGATATCATCTTTGAAACACCGCTCAGGGGAGGACAAAAGATCGCTCAGAAGATTTAATAAATACAAATGCCGACGATGTTTCAACACCATGAAAATTATATCACAATGATGAGTTATGTGTGATAAACCCCAAAAAAAATTAATAATTCACTTGACAATTAAAAGGCCCTGCAAAGGGCCCCAAAAGTGCTAAGCCAATGAAGGGGATTTTATTATTTCGCAAGGACCAAATCTAACAGTATTAGACAGTCCCCTAGAGACGGTGAAAAAATAAATTTTCCAACATATTTTATTATCGGCTTGTGCCAACGGCGAAAAAAATTAAAGACAATGGCTGGGTATTCCAGTGAAGGGATGTATACTCTTTTTGCTGAAAGGGGTATTTAAAGAAAAATCACCAGAATTAAATTACCTGATGAAAATAAAAAACTGTGATTGAAGGGAACCAAAAAAAACTCTTTCCCAACAGAACTCCCAAAACTTAAAGTGCAAAAAAAATTGAAGCAGAAAGGAGGTTTTTTACTGAAAAGGGAAAATTGGACGAAAATCAAAATTAAATTGCTCAGGAAAAAGAGCACGAAAAAATGTCCTCACGATCCATCTTGCCATCCACATTTCCTTGCTCAACACAACGGGTTTCTCAAAACTAAAAAGAGACCCCCCCACAAAAAAAACAAGGCTTTTTCCCCGGCCTGGATTGATTGCAAAATTCAATCCGATTATTAGGAACATATTTCCCAATTCGGGGGAAAGACAATCCAGATGTGACTGACCAAATTCTCCTCGTCCTACCTCACACATGGACCAAACCAATAATTCTTCAACGTGCAAAATAACAAGTGGTTTAAACAAAAAAAATTTTAGTACGTTTTTAACTTATTATTATTATTAGCCCCCGCGTCTTACTACCCTTCGGGTTTATACCCCTTTTACGCAAATGGAATGGGGTATTGGGGAGATAAATGAAGGCCCTACTTTTAACGGGAATCCGAACCACGGTTGGGCCTGGCATTCCCCACATTCACAAGCGTGTTATACTAAGTTTATTTTTGATGTTTTTTTTAAATTCAAAAGGGCCGACACCTTAGCTCGTCGGTAGGGGGCTGCCTAGGGCTAAGGGTCTTGGGTTTCGTTTCCGATTCAGGGCCGAAAATGTATCATTGAAATAATATAGGGGTTTTAACCTTTTTTACATCGATAAATTAACGTGGGGGATGGGTGTTGTGCAACCCGTCATGAAAAATTATAAGGCATAAAAAGCCACACACCCCAGCCACCCGGTATAAAAAAAACATATGACATAATAAAAACTGACCCCCCTGGGCGGCGTAGTTAGTAACGCGCTGGTTTCTGTTGAGGTAATCCCAAGGGAGGGTAATTGAGGTTCGAATCTCGTTCGGTTAACGGGGGGGGGGGGGGAGGTGGTTTTCCTGAATTTTTTTCCATTTCCCCTCCAGAAAATGCGGGCTTACTTCCTCAAGTCAACCTCCCAAATCTAATGTATAACCGAACGGGTATGTATAATAAAAGCGCCACGGGCGGGAAAACAGTTTTGGGTGTCAATAAAGTAAAAGTTTAAATTCATCATAATTATTATTTTTAATCAAAAAACTATTCACAGTATTAAAGTGATTGCTGGAGACGAATGTGGGTGAGGCCACAATAAAGAGAAGGGGACCGATTAAGGGTAAACTTTGGTACTATTTAAAGATGGACATTTCCTGGATGTCGGCGGGAAAGACCCCTACCCTACCAGAGAGGACAAAACCGAAAGCCCAGAAAATCATTACACCAAGGCCCAAGCAAAGGTTGTTTGTTATTGGGTAAAATCGGTAAGTGGGAGTAGAAAGCCCAAAAGGGTTCCCTTTGAAATTTTTTTATCCTGTTTGGGCCCGAGCAGCTCTCCCTATTTTTGAGTGTATTTATACAAAGGGTTTTTTTTTTTTTACTCATTTTAAAATAACATAATCAATTTTTATGTATTAAATCCAGTCATTCCATGGGATTCAATTTTAATATCTAACGCATTAAAAAATATCACGAATTTTTTACCGTTTAGAAAGGAAAAAGTTTAAAAAAGTACTTGTATTTAAAACAATTTTTTTTTTTTAGCACAAAACCTTTTAAAAACCTAGTACACCACACCATATTTATTTGGGAATTTTTTTTTTTTAAAATTACACTTGTTAAACCTTTTTTTTGGTTGGGGTCAGATTTTTTCCAGGGGTAAATAAAACGCCATACCGACTCTTGCGGGTCGGGTTCGACTCGCAGGGACAAAATGTATCTTTTTAAAATTTGGGATCTTTTTCGCTTGATAAGTTCGTGGTCTGGATGGTGTTGTTTTTGTACCATGACTACCGCGGTGTGGTTTTTGGGCTAACCACATCCAGGGGTTTCTATCACCTTTGGAACCTACTGTAGGGGAACATCGCCCTTGGGGTAAGGGGTGAGCGACAGGCTGTCGGGAGGTCACGGGTTCCAAATTCACGGAGGCGCGTTTTAATAAAATCTACTTTAATATTGCTGACAAAAATTTATCGCGATGGTTCAGACTGTTTTTGAGAGTGTTTTTTTTTTGTTGAAACCGATATAAGGGGCCCAAACGCCGTTGTTTACCACGGAACACGAGGGGAATTTTAGACCTTTGACCCCAGCGTTGGCATGCGGCCTGAAAGCTTTAAAGGGTTTGGATCTTTAAAATAAAACATACAAAAAAAAAAAATAGCACAATTAACCCTTTTAAAGCTATCCTTATATCTAATTACTTAAAATAAATGCTGGGGATGAGGAAGGTTGTTTTGATAGAAAGGTAATCATTTAACCGGAGAAGGATTGAAAAAAATTTGAGGAAAACTACCCTGAGTAAAAACCGACCCCCAAATTCAAACCCAAAATCCTTGTCATCGGCAGCCCCCATTTGTTGTGAGAGTGAGCCTAAATCATTGAACCGAACAGTTCTAAAATTGTTTGGCCGCTTTTTTTGAGGTTAAAACCCGTGGGGCCTAAACCCGTCTTAAAACAGTACAACACAAATTTGTTTTCCCCTTTTTCTTAAAAAAAGTTTTGGTTTCCCATTACAGTAAGCATGATCTAGTTATTTTTCTTCACCTTTTTTTATATAATTATTTTTCACTTTTTTTTAATCAATTTTTTTTCCCCACCCTTTTTTTAATTTAATTTCCTTAAAATATTTTAATTATATATTTGTGTCTCCTTTTTAAAAACAATCTAATTGGTGTTTCAATTTTAAAAATTTTCCTTTTTTTGTTTCCCCGGGCACCCAAATTTGAACAAATTAGGGTCTTAAACACTTAAACGATTCAACAAGTTTAAAAATTTTCAGCTTTTTAATGGCTGCATTTTAAAGTTTCGTTGTCAAAGCTGCACAGTTATTGCACTGGGCGGGAATCGCAATCTTCGCGCTGCTATATTGTTTGGTTCGACACGTGCAGCTGTGTATACTTTTGTTCACCTATTTTTTCCCTTCTGATGTAAAACCAAATTAAAAATTTTTTCGTTTTATTCTTTCCCCCCCTCAAAATACCCAAAGGGTTACGTAAAACTCGGATACTGTACCTATCCATCCAAAATCGCTGGCACGCGGGGGAGTGATCATAAAAACACCATGCGGCTAGTGTCGCCCTTTCTGCTGCGCTCCGCCGCGTTGCAGGTAATTGTCGCAGTTTGGGAACAACGCCCCTAAGGGGCAGGGGAGTGCAAGTTTTTACATTTTTTTATAGAAATAAATTTATTATTACATTCTAGTGATTTAGTAAAAAAAATAAATTGGTTTGAAAAAAAATAATCAAATATTTCCTAGCAACTAGGTTTGTTTTTTGCACATGCTAATACAAAAACCCTTGACTATCTTCAAGGGGTACGGGAAACTTTGTCAACCCATTTAAATAAAGAAAAAAGGGTTTTTGAAAAAATTCCGGGACCCCCAAAACAGTATTCAAAATTGTTGATATTAGGGTGTGCAAAAACTAAATTCTATGTTGTACTGGAGAAAATTTTATTATTTTTGGCAAAAAAAAATAAAAGCTATACAAACTGTAGAACACTTCCCTCTTTGCTGCCCTTAATGGTACGGGTCCACCCAGTTTCGGACAGCAATATTTGAAACAAGGGGTGTCGCGCACGCACAACTCTCCCACCCCCTTTTTCCAGCCCCATTTGCCTGGCTATTAAATTTATGGATAAGGTAATTGGGTGAGGGGGGAGGGGTATTCTGGGATGAGAGCGGGAAAAGGGTATAAAGCTATGCCCCTCTTTAAATTTTTCTCAGGTCAGAAGAAGGAAATTTTGGGGGTAGGGGTTTAAATTTTTGGTTGCATTGCAATTTCTTTTCGGGGAAGGGTTAGTTGTGCATCTTTCTTTTTGAGCTCACCAAGGGGGGCCCATCCATCCATCGTATCCCCCCCCCTTCGGACCCATGATTATGGTGCGTCTAATTGTTAGCACCAAAACATGTCGGAAAATAGAACTTCTGCAGACATCAATTAAGGAATATCAATAAAAAAGGAGTAAGGGAAGTCAACCCCAACAACAAACGTGATAATTTTTACTTTATATTTATATTCATTTCATTTATTAATTTTTTATGAACTTAGATTTAGCTTTTTTTAACCATTTATTTCTTTTCTTCATATTTATTTTTAATTAGTCTATCCCCTCTTAACTTCTTTAATGTTTATAAACTTACCCCCCTCTTTAACCCTAAATTTTGTATTTTGCTTTTTATGAATTTTTTTTCCCTTCTGAAAATTTTTAATTTTAAATTTTAATCTTTTCTTTATTATGTTTAATTTTTTTCGTTTTTTTTTTTACGAAATTCGTATTCTTTTTAATTAGTTGCTTATTTTCACCCTTATATTAATTCAACCCCTTTACACCCTTTGAAATTTTAGTATTTAATAAATGTCAACTTCTTTTAAATTAAATGAGTTTAAATTTTTAATTTCTATTAAAAAATTTTAAAGGGTATTTTAATTATCAACACTTATATTTTTTCCTATTAACATAAAATTTTATTTTTTTTATACTTTAATTTGCCCGTTTCATTTAAATATCCAACTATGTTTGTACCATATTTTTTAGTCCATTTTCTATCCCATACTTTTGTTTATTTTTAGATATTGTCAACCCTTGGTATTAAATGATTACACTTTTTACATCATTCTCGTCTATTCAACTTTTAGTATTCAATTCATTTCTTTTTAGTCTTTGTTTTTATAATAACACCTTTTTTTTTTAATATTACAGTTTTCACCGTATCAATGGACGGTCAGTCAAGTCTTGTTTGTTTGCCTGACGAGATTATGTTTTAAAATTTTTATTTTTAATATTATTTCAACACATAATTTGTTAACGATTTTTCTAAGGAATAAATTTAAAGGGAGAAAAAAAGGAAATAAACTCTTAGCGTGAGAGGGAAATTGAGAAAACTACATTGATTATTTTAAAAATATTTCAAAACCATAGAGAAACACAAAAATTCTTTTTTTTTTTTTAAATATTAAACCTGACGAAGGGTAAAAATCTTCTCTGACATTTTTCTAAAAAATTTTTTCAGCATTTTTATTTACAAAGTCATCTTTGGAATCTCCCCTGATGAAAACATCCAACCCAAGTACTTAACTAAAAAGACGCCCCAAAGAACATATTAGATACAAAATTATTTTTAAGTTTTTCCTGTATTTAAACCCACCCTTTAGATTTTTTAATTCCCCTTTCAACCCTCTTTTTTTGAGGGGAAGGATGAGCCATCTATTTATTATGTCGGGAGGAAATGGGGGGGGGCAAGGGGGATTTGTTCCCAAGATCGCAAATAATTTTGCTAAAAACTTAAAACATATAAGTGCAATTACTATAATTTAAAATAGAGAAGAAGCCTGAAGAGTGCCATGCTTTTATAAAAAAAGCCAAGAGATCTTTTTTTAAAAAAATTTGGCCTGTACCTTTTTAAAAGTGAAAGTTTCCTGAATTTTAATTGGAAACAAATTACAAAAATAATAGCTCCGTTTAATATATATCCCCCCTTAAAATTCCGAGTACACCACTGGGATGACTTTTTCTTTAAAAAAAACCAAACACTCGAGTGACCGAGAAACACACGATCCCCCGGATCACTGGAAACGTGGGATGACAAAGGGGAGGTGGTTGAAATACGGGTCACTTGAATGTTGGGGCTTCGCCCCCCACCAGCAGGCGTATAACGGCCCGATTGTTTGGGCAATCTTGCCCCATTATTGGCCGCCATTGTGCTTAATTTTTAAAGAATGCGGGAGGTTAACCCCGGTAGGGGGGGAAAAAGGGGCATTAGAAATTGCTTCTTCAACAGTTTGTCGATATTTTGTTTTTTTTTTTTTATAGAGTTTTTTTTACAACCCGCTTACAATCAATTTTTTTTCTTTTGTTTTTCGTCTCGACCCGTTCGATCCCGGTGACTATTAAGGAACGCGATGGAGATGTCCAAAAATCCCTGTGTTATAAGTTATATAACTTTCAAAAGTTCAACAACGTTTCACCGCGAAATTTTAAAAATTTAAAGGTTAGAAGCTTCAAATCACGATGCAAAATAACAAATCTTATTAGATATACAGTGTGATGCAACTTCGCTTCGTTGGGGTGGGGTCTCTTAAAACCCCATCTCAAAGGGCCTGTTAACGCTAGCACCAAATAGTTATTTTTTTCTTTCCCATTCTACTGGTTCTAATGAAAAAAAAATAAAAAATGGGAAATGAGGGTATTGCCCAGGCAATGGTAGATATTAGGGTTTTTCTATGCCTTACGATCCATTTTAAAACATTGTTTTATTTTATTTTTACACGTCGTTTACTACCGTTGAGCTATTGCCAAAATTTGTTATAATAAAAGGGAAACGTGCCGTTTAATTGGCATGGGCCGAATTGAGTTCCAAATGAGAAAATATGATAAAGTGACCCTCTCCAAAAACCCCTCTTCCCCCCCAAAACTGCCCCAAAATATATTTGCACTTTTTCAAAGGGTTCACAAGTTTTTGGCGAGTTCTGAGGAAATATGTATTTGCCTTAATTAAAAAACATTATGCGAAAAAAAAAAAAAAACTCGAGTCATTTTTATATAATTCCAATCTTCAAAACTCCCATTTTCCTCTGATTAGGGGCAGCATAAACCATGTTCGCAGACAAGAAGCTTCAAGCCATTTTTTTTAATAGCACGGGGGGGCCATTCATAAATAGTGAGATTGATTGAAAATTAAAAACTGAAAAAAAAAATGTTTGGAAGGAGGGGGTTAGATATCCCCCGAGTATGGTGTTTTTCCTAATAGTTTTAAAATTAAAACATATAATTACCCGCTTCGGTAGCCAAATACAAACCCGTCACTTTCTGTTAACTGGTTTGCTTATGAGGAGATGGGGGCTATAATCCCATTGGGGCTTTTGAGTTTGGGTTTTTCCCTAGAGGTTTTCCCCCCACTCTCCTTCCAAGCAAATGTGGTAAATTACCTCAAAATGTTTCATTTTTTATCCCAAAGCATCAAAGTAATTTTTAAAAATCGTAAAAATTGAATAGGTTTTAAACGCCGTGAATAAAAAAAGAGATTCTTCAAAAATATAAACTTTAAAAAAAAATTTATTGTGTATTTTTTTCTTCCAAAAATAGATTAGGGTAGCTCAAAATTATATAAAAATAAAAAAAGTTTATTTGTTAATCAAGGAATAAAAAATAGTATCCAAAACTTACATAAATTTAATAACTTAAGGGGCTTTTAACTTACGTTGGCCAGTTGCAGTCGCGCAAAAACCCCGCTTCATTTAAGAAGGGGGTTTTTTTTTTTCAAATTATGGTTCAACCAAATTTGAGGTAAAAGGGTCCCAAACTTACCGTTTTTAAAAAATTAAAAACTTTTACAAAAGTTTACTGAAAAGGTGAAATTAACTTATTTCGACGAAGTTATAAAAATGTTCAGTTTTTTACAAAGAAAGGTTAGAAACATAAATAAGCCTTCCTCAACCAAATGTATTTTTAATGGAAATTCATTTCATTTTGTTTTATTTTTGGAAATGTTGATACCCCCCCCAACCCATTTATTAATTCACCCATTTTTTATTAGTTTTGGAATTTTTGACACCCTCACACAGCCCTTTATCCAATTCATTGCATTTTTTTTTGGTTTTTCTGGGGGGATCCTTTTCAGTTGCCAAATTTAAAACTTTACCCCCCCAAAATAGATTTTTAAACCTTCCCCCCCCCCCCTTTCTTACGGGACTTCTTTTTAAAATTTTAAGAATCTTCCGGTCAAATCTAAATCTTCTTACCCTAAAGTTTTTTTTTATAAACCCCATCCCCCCTGTTTTTCCTGGAGTCTCATTTAAAGTTTGCAACGTTTACAGTTTTTAAATTTTTAAATTCTAAGTTTTTTTGGTTAGTTGATTTGTTTTTTTCTACCTGTCCCCTAAATTTTTAAATTTTTCTCCCTTTTAAAAAGTAAGGTCCCAAAACCCCGCTTGGGAGGCCGCATGGTCAAAGGCGCTTTCTTGCAGTAGACTAGAAACCAATGAGGGGGAGTTCGAGGTTGACTATTGGTTGGGGTACTGAGGGTGATTTTTCCAAAAAGGGTTTTTTCCCACTCTTCCCTCCACGAAAATGTGGGTACATTTCCCTTAAATATAACGCCTCACCCCTAAAAAAATTAACGTAATTAGTGTAAAGCGTAAAACCCCAAACGGTAGTAAGATGCGGTGAAAAAGCCAAAGAACCCTCCCTACCCCCTTAAATTAGATATGACCCGGGATCCGAACTTCGCTTTGGGGTGAAAATGTGAGTCTAATGTTTTAGATCGGGGTTATATCCGTGGTACATCGATCTAACTTAAGACATGCCATTGAAAGTGGTTAAAAATAATAGGGGAACTATTATTTATTTCTTACGTACCCCCCGCTTTTATTTAACCGCCGTAATACTGGATACTTCCGCTAGAAAAGTAAAGACGGGAAGTGAAAAAAAGCACGCACAAAGGCCCCCCCAAGGGGTCTGTTGGACAAAGCCAAAAGAGTAAACTTTAACGGCGGCGCTTATTTTAAACCCCCAAACAGATGGCAAAATAAAAGTATAAAAAAAAAAAAAAAAACACGCAACCTTTCAGAACAAATTTTATTCTGAAAAATATTCGCGAATACGAATGAAAAAATGAAGATAAAAAATCATGACAAAACGGAAAGATGCACAACTAAGAAAAAAAATTCTGAGAGTTTGTGGAAATAAAACGAAAAAACGTGCGTGAGTCGACTTTGACAACTTCCTGCTGTCTACCAAATTTTTTTATCTCTGGATAGAGGAAAACCCCGGCGCCATATTTTCGCGTTTTTTCCCCCACTCTCACATTATTATTATTAGTCCCCGGTCTCGGTAATTTTTGGTTTTGTATTTTAATAAATAAATATATTATATATATATATTAAAAAAATTTTTAACGATATACAAATGTGGAGGAAAGGGACTTTATTTTTAGCACCGCGTCTTTTTCCCCGTTGGGGTTATCGCACTTACCAAAGGAATGGTTGGGTGTTTGGGAAATTTAAATGGGGGCCCGATTTTAAAAACGTGGAATCCGAACCAGTGGGGCCCTTTTCATTCCCCACATTCAAAAAGGCTTGTCAGGGGTGGGAAGGGTTTGGTAATCAATAAATCTTTGCCGGGCCCTGGGTTTGAACCCCCAGCCGCCACATAGAATCTGAATCCTTACCCCTAGACCACGGGCCCCCGATACGAGTTAATTTTTATTGAAATTTAAGGCATTGCCTTAGGGATAGAGGAGCGTTCAAACCCCAAATTTCCCCCTTATGGGAATTATTTATTGAGAGTGACGCCTTGGAAGCGAGCACCAATAGGTCACAAAAAATTGCATGTGACCAAAAAAACTAGTACCTAAAGAATCTTTTGGGTTTTTTTTCCGGGTTTAAAAAATTTAATACTTTTCGTGACTAAAACCTTATTGGGAATTTAAAAAATAAAATAAGTTTTAAAAAACTAAATTTGAAAAAAAAAATCTTTTAAGAAATTTAAATCAAAAATAAAAATCGGTAGGTTATTTTAATTTTTTTGAACTGTGCTTTCAACCCCTTTGGGGTAAACGCTTAGTGCACTAAGCGCTAAAGGTTTTTTAGGGGCAGGGAGGCTATATTCATAGGGGTTACCCGTATCTATTCGAGGGTAGTTGAAAACCATTTTAGAAAAAAAACACCTTAATACACCCCGACCCACATTCGAAATGGACTCCCGTCATCGGCGTCTAGTCTATGCAAAGATAAAGGTTAAACCCTGCGGGGGCACCGAAGTGGGTTTTCCCTTTATGTTACACTGTCTTTTTTCCCCCCTTCGTCTTCTCTCTCCTCCTCTCTATATTTTAGTCCCCCATGGCTATTCTTTTTATCAAGCGTTTTTTGTAATCTTAAAGTTTAAAATTTACTAATCAAATAAAAAATTAAAAATCACAATTTGAGCTTTAATTGTCTCCCTCACTATCCAAATTCTTTTTCAATTAGAAATTTAAAACCCGCCCGGTGCCGAGAGGCTAAGCGTGTTTTGTTTGAGCTAGATGCTGAGATGGGGGGGGATCTAGTTTGAAACTAGGTTGGATGAACTGAGGTGGTTTTCCCCTCTTTCCCCCGCTAAAGCGGTTCACTCTTCTAAATTTAACCTTCCAAATTTTAAAACCTTAAAAAAAATTGTAAAAAAGGTATAACCCCAAAGGTAAGTAAGATTCGGTGCTAAAAAAATAGCAATAATAATTTTAAAAAATATTAAGTACAAAACCCACTGTACCTTTGGGGTTGGGTTTGCACTCTTATTGTACGTGGTGGTAAAGGGATTCAATCTTAAGGGGACACAAACGCGCGCGCGCACACCCCCACCAAAACCACACCCACCCCCACCCACTTTCGCTTTGCGTTTTTTCCTCCATTTAGGGGGATGGGTTTGGTATTCCCTTAAAATTCATCCGCTTCAAAACCCCCATTCTTGAGATTAGTTACTACAATTGCGAAAATCCCCAAAAGGGATAGGACGTAGCCATAATAAGAAACCTATTATAGTCGGTCCCATAAGAAGAACATTATGTAGATGAAAAATTACATTGCTTTCTTGTGTTCATATGTTGCGGCAGCTTTTCCCTTTTACAATGGGGGTCAAGTTCAGAAACCCTAAAATAAATGTGACCCTTTTTTCAATATTTTAACATTCATTTGTTTGTTTTTATTACCTATTAAAGCAGGGTTTTTTAAAAACCCCTTTTTTATCGTTACTCACTCCCCCTTGGGAAATACTTTCTCAAATACCCCATTAATAATTTTTTTAAAAAATAAATTTTATCTTTTGGGGCCTGATTTTCAACCCGTTTTTTTAAGAACAAATTACTTTAAAAAGCAAGTGTTTTAAGGGTCGGAAGTCTTTTGAGCAAAACTACCCCCATTGTATGTCCGGAAAGGGGGAAAACAATTTTTTTAGTTTTTTTTAAACAAAAAGTTACATATTTTTGCACTTAGGCATAAAATTTTTTGTCGCTAGGCATAAAAAAGGGAGAAAAAATGAGAAAACAAAATTATATTTAATGAAATTACATAAGACACAAACTAATAAAAGGTTCTGGGCTTTTTCAAGAACTTTTTTTTTAAATATTAAAAGCTCAAATTTTGATTAACTACTAGATTTCGCGAACCCCTAAAAAATATGTCGATACCCCAGGGTTTAAAACACTATTTTAAAAAATTTTTCCCTTGGTGATCTGATTTTCCTTAACCTTTTTATTATGAGTTTACCAGTTCTAAAATAAAAATGGTACCAAACGAATATGTGTTTTTATTTATTAAACCGGGGTTTTCATGAAAGAGAAAAATTTTAAAAAATGCAGCGAATAAACAAAAAAAGCTTTTGTTTTATTTTTTTAATATGAGAACCCGGCTATATTCCAAATTTTAAAGCTCAAATGAATTATTACTAAAATAGTTGCACACGGGCTAAAAAATCCAAGCTCATAAGTCTATTTCCGTTAATCGGTGGTCGGGGCTTTAAACCGAACGGGTTTTTTCGAGGGTTTTTCTCGCTAAAAGCCCCTCTTCCCCCTCCATCTTCAACGAATGTTGTTTAATTTTCTCCAAATTATACCTTTTTTAATTTAGCTTATTTTACAGTTGAAAACGGATTTCCCGGGACTGTATTAAGATCGGTGGGGGAAAAAAAACCCGGGTTATATGGTTTTTTCTTTGTACCCGATTATGTTGGGGGTTATGTGTTCTGTCTTTTTTGTCGGCCTGTATTAAATGTGTGATATCAACAACGGGTTGTATACAAATATACACAAACATTTGCACTAATGTTTATCGCCAAAAGCAGGAGGTGGGGTTTGAACCTGACCACAGCTTTGAGAGAGTGCATTTACCCCAACCAACACAAAAAACCCTTTTTTCCCCCTCCATAAATTTTGCCCTTTTTTTCTCCCGGGACATCCCTTACTTTCTTTTTATTTTTTTTCCTTATCCCCTCAAAACTTTTATATTATTTTTTTCTCCCATTTTTTACTAAGCTACTTTTTTTTTGCGACTACCCTCTCCCCCCCAAAATATTTTTGCTCTTAAAACCTATTTTTTCCCCCACTTATTTTTCCCGACTTTATTTTCCCCCACTCCCTTTTTTTCCTCATATTTTTTCCTGATTCTATTTTTCCCCGACCTTTTTTACCCCTTTTCTCTAATTTTCCCCTACTATTTTCCCTCTGATTCTGTTTCTCCCTTGATTTTAAACTCTCCCCCCCCCTTTTAACTCCCCCACTTTATTTTACCCATCTGTATAGGGTTTATTTAAGAACGAGATAGTACGGTGAGGTGAGTGAGAAATGAGTGGCTTGATTTAGTTACTATTTTGGGCGTCTGCAAAGAAAGAACCCCTTTTTAATTCAAATCAAGCCACTCATTTCCACTCCCCTTCACCTTTACTCATTCTCGTTTTGTATAGCCCTTAAAAACTCCCCCGTATATATATAAAATATTTACCTGACTTTTTTTTTTACCTTTTTCCCCATTCTTTTTTTTATATATTTTACCTTTTTTTATTCTTGCCTTTTATTCCCTCAGGGAAAAGAATCTTCCAGTCCTGTATGTATGTCCTCAAATATTTTTCCTCTCGGGAATTTTTTATAAATACGCGCGCACGTTTTTTGGGGGTGGTGTGTTGTGTATGCGATCGATGGGGCGGTCGCAACTGTGATTACTTGACAGTAGCACTGGAAGAAGGGGGGGGTGGGGATCGAAAGGGGTCTGCGGAGGGTTTTTTGAGTGCCCGTTGCTGAAAGGAAAAAAAAAATGGAGGTTGGGAGGGGGTTTGTGTGTCCCTACCCTACCCTTTTTGGGGGGCGACCCATGTTTTTGCTCCCTTTTATGAAAAGGGGGGGGTGGGTAGGAACATTTTTATTTCCTCGCCAGGAGATGCGGGCCCCAAAGATTGTGCTAGGGAATTTGGTTGGCGGATTCATCCCTGGGCACTTTAAACCTTGGTGTTTTTAAAAAAATTACGCCCATCACTATTTTTCCTGTGTCCTCAATAGCTAGTTCCCGGATTGGTGGGCACGTAACAAATTTAAACCTAGCTGGTTTTCCGGGGAAGGAGGAAACGTATTTTTAACCCCGGGTAGAGTGTTTTAGGGTGTTTTACCTAATATTTTTCCCCCTTCCCTTTAAAGGGAAAATTTTAAGTTCCTTTTAAAACACCTTCCTCATCCCTAGCCCATTATTGTTAATTTGCGGATTTTTCAGCGTTTATAAAAGCGTAAAACTTTTATGTTTAAATGTTGGTAATAATGTAATTATTTTATTCAATTTGGGAAAAGTCCTCTTCGAAGGTTTTTTTTCGTTAGGTTTCTTAAAATTAAAACAAGTCTAACCCAAAGGAAAAAACCTTGTGGGTCAAAAAAAGTTTTTAAACCCCTACTATCTTGTGTTTTGGGCGGGGTTAAATTTTTTCTCCACCGTTTTCATTTAAAAAGATAGTTTCATTGAGGAAGGAAGACAAAAAAGGGCCCAATGTTGGCTACCCAAATGTATTCTTAATTTTCTCAAAAAACTTCCAAAGCGATCCCATTTATTCCGTTGCAAAGTACTAAAGCTTTCTTTGAATGTTTTTGCAAAAAACCCCTTTCTGGGTTTTTCGCATGGATATAAATTGACCCTTGCTGGGTGCCTCGTTAGGATAAAATTTACCCGGCGATATAAAAATACTAAACTCGAGCTGTTATTTATTTTTTTTATTTAGAACCCCGTCTTCCCACCCTTTCGGGTTTAATTCAAAGGATTAGGAAAGGGGAAAGGGTTTAATTTAGAGGAAGGGAAACCCCCATTTCGTGGAGGGAATGGAAATCCATTTAGAAAACAACCCCCCCCCCTCCAGTTCCCCCCCGACCCGGGTTCGAACCTTGATCTCCCCTCCGCAGCAGTCGAGCTCAAAACCAAATGCGTTAGCTAACTAGCCACCGAGGGGGGTAGCAGCTGTTATTGAACATTGAATTTGTGTAGCCGTGTTATTTTAGATGCTATATAAAGCGTAAGCAACGACTTGCCATATTCCTTTCCCCCTTTAACACTTTCCCCCTGTCGCCCCAGGTTGTATTTTTCCCCTTGTTTCCCCCTCGACAGGGGGGTAGGGTTGAGATGTGACGTCACCCGGTCGTTTCAATTGCCCCGACAGTTTTATGCTCGTTTTTTTTTTTAAAAATTTTTTTTCGCAATCCCCCTCCTCCAACACTTTCTCGGTTTTTTGTGTTATGCCACGTTTGTTTTTGGGGTGGGGCTGTTTTTTTTTTTCCCTTATTTAAAAAAAATTTGAATTTTTGGAGACATGTTTAAAATTTTAAAGGGGGAGAAATTCCCCCCCCCTGCCCCTTCTTTTTTCTTTTTGGTTTAAAGGGTAGTTACTGCGCCTGAAAAACGACAAAAGTAAAAGGACTAAAAAGAAAAAATTGTTAAAAATGGGAAAGAAAAACAAATCACTACCATACATTCCAGTTATTTTTTGGTCCTTTTTTTTTACACTTGATAAATAAAATGTCGAAAACAATTGGGGTTTTAATCCTAAATTTTGGCCCGTTGACCCTTTTAAATTTGATTTCGTTTTTTTTTGTAAAACTGGGGTTATGACTTCCAACTATTTTACGCAAATGTGGCTAATTATCTATTAAAACATCTTTCCCCATCCTAACCCATTAGGAGTTAAAATTTGATAGCCCGCCGAATAAAAAAGGGGAGAGGAGGGGGGAATGAAAGCAGGTGGGCACCCATTAATTTTAATTTCCCCATATTTTTTTTCTATTTAAAATTTCACTGCGTCTAACTACCCCCCCGGGTATCCGCATTAACACACAAAAGGGGTGTGTCGAGAAAAAGGGAAATTTTTATAAATGTAATAATTCACATGGGGAAGGGGGGGAAAATCTTTAGGAACAAAAACCTTTTAAAACATCTGGGCCCACTAAACTAATGACCTTTTATCCATCACTGGAAACCACTCAAAAATGTTACGCAAAATTTTTCCGCGTTCCCAGTGATTTGGTAAAATAATATTGCGACCTCCTCAGACCTGCTAACCTTTAAAAGGTTACACTTTTAAAAATCCCCCCAGAAAAACAAAATGCCCTTTTAAGTTTTTTTAGTCGAATAATTGCTCCTAGGTGTCTTTAAAAGTACCACTGTGAAGACAGAGTGCTTAGCTTTAAAAAACCGGTTTAACATCATTATGGGGCAAAAATGGGGGCCCTTGTTCAAGCAGAATTCTACGCTCTCGTGAAAATGATAAAAATTTTAATATTAAGAGTCTTTTTTAAATATGAAAAAAAAAATATGTTTCACTGTAAGCACTGATAGATACATTGAGCACAAAAAATATTGAAATAGGGGTAATCGTATGACTTTAAGGCCTTTTTTTTATTGTAACCCCCGGTTACATTTGGGGCTAGCTTTCTGATAAAACTTTTAAAAAATATTAAGTTTTATTTTTATATGATAAATAATTATTATGTTCTTATTTTTATTTTCTAAAATGAGCCAAAAATTTTTATCCACATAGCAATTAAATTGATTTTTTTCTTAGTAAATGTTGTTTAAAAAAAAAAACCTTTCACTAAATGGTTGTGAATGTTTGTTGCGAACTTCTCATATCAAAATGAAGAGGAAACTAAATGAACTTTTTGACTTATAGCTTCCTCAGATGGGATGACATAGATGACAGAAATCAACCCCTTCTTTATAATGCTGCAACGATATTGATTAGTCACAAGTTCGAGAAGATCCTAACATTGGGAAATTTACATAGATGCCAAAAGGGGACAAAGATAAATTTTAGCCTCTACCCCTGCTCCTCCCCCGATATACAAGATGTAATTGGCAGAGATGGATCCCATTTCGCTTTGAAAGGATGTGGAAAAGATGTTCCACAAAA
The DNA here is from genome assembly GCA_039000515.1 of Timema cristinae. Classification (NCBI taxonomy): domain Eukaryota; kingdom Metazoa; phylum Arthropoda; class Insecta; order Phasmatodea; family Timematidae; genus Timema; species Timema cristinae. The sequence goes on from JBCFYV010003122.1 coordinate 48,116, forward strand.
AAAACTGAATGTACAAAATCGGGACATGAAAAATATGGGTACCCCTTTAATTTCGTGAAATTGAAAGTGAAAATCTTTATAGGATTTCTATAATTATGTCTATCTCAAAAATCCTAGAATTAGGATGTTTGGGGATGTAAAAAAAAGTTCCCCAAATAGCAGATTTAATTCCAGGAATCGATACTTTAAAATAAAAATAACCTCAAACTTTTGGTTGATGACTTTTAAATTTCTGATGATGAAAAAAAAAAAAGACAAAATTTTTTAAGTTGCAGCCGATAAAAAAAAATATCCAACAAGCTTGTGTTTTCAAACCCGAAAAGTTTGAAAAATAGCCATTTATAAAAATGGTACCATTCCGGGTCAAAATGCAATGCGTCAAGTCATCAGGGAAAACCTAACCCTTGGTTTGAAAGTTTTTGTTGTGCGCACCCGTGGACTAAACCCCTAATTTTTTTTTTACCAAATTAAGGGGAAAACCCTAACCAAGACCCGTGGACAAGATCTTGACATAGGGGAAAAGTTTTGTAAATTGTCAGAACATTTACCCCCCGGAGCAGAAATTTTCATGGACAGATATTTTACACTATATCTTCTTGTATTTTTTCACTCAGAAAAGGGAAATACAAGGCACAGGAACACTACAAAAGTCCAGATTTGTATTCAAAAATTTAAAACTGATTGAAATGAAAATCTGGTAGAATCCCATGATTTGTAGTTCGAAACGACGATCAAATTTTTTCTGCGTTGAAATGGTTTGACAAAAAAAGCTGTTTCAAATCCTCCTCATGGGGAAAAACCGGGGAGAATATTTCGGTTGGCAAACATTTTAAAGAATTTGGGTGGTAAAACGACCCACATATAAAAGATACAAAAAAAACCCAAAAATGGGGGGTGTCGATTTTCTTGATGAAGATTTTTTACTATAGGATTTGTGCCGAACAAGAAAAAGGCAGTTAGCTCTTTTTTTACTGATTGATTTTGCAAACGCGAGCTGGGATGAACACAGGTTTTGAACAACAGAAGGAATCCAGAAGAAACAAAATTTAAATAATGGATTTCGCGGAAGTACTCCAGCCTTTTTAACTCACTTCGATCTAATGAAAACCGAGTAAGAAAATGACCCTAAAAGTGATCAAAAAAACGAAAGGCAACATTCCCCTACCACATGATTCCTCCCAACCCAAAAAAAATGAAACATGCCCCGAAATTCCTACAGAAGCTAAGCCCTCACGAGCAGATTTCCTGGGTCAGCATCCAAAAGCCGGTGAAATGTCAACCTGCAATGTTTTTTTATGTCTAAAAGCAATAGAAAATGTTTCAAATTTTTCGAAATGTAAATTTTCAGTTACTAAAAGTTGTGTACTTTTAGTGTTTTTTTTGTTAACTTTTTTAAAATAAAAAAATTCATGTTTTTTTTTTAAAAGTATTTAAGACCCGAAGTAACCAATAGGTTACAGCCAAATAAAATATAACAAAGTAAAAAAAAAAAAATTTAATTTTTAAGCTTGAAGTTGATTTTTTGGAGATAAATCAACAAAAAACTAAAAAAATATTTTCATCAATGTGGGGGCTGAGGAGGTTAAAGTTTTGAATGGGGGAATGCCGGCCTCCACCTTGGGTTTGGATTCCACGTTTAAAAGAGGGCTTCCCCTTTCATCTCACAATCGCCTTACCATTACACATTAGCGTAATGGTATAACCCCAATGGGTAGTAGACCGGTGTAATAAAATAAAATAAAAATAATTTTTTTGGTGGAAAAAGAGAGCTAAAAAAAAGGTACGTAATTTTACTTTCTCACAAAAGAAAAAATCTGTATGAAAGTGTCATCCGCTTCAAACCCAAACCCTTTTGTCACTTTTAAATGGAGTCTATTTAATCCTTGTAACGGACAAAACGCCTTTCAAACTTTTTTGGGTAGATTCTGTTTTTGGTAAAAAAAAAAACCATAAAAACAATCTAAATTTCTTGAATAGACAATAACAATATTATTTTGTAAGCCCATTTTTTCTTTATTTTTTTGTTTTTGTTTTATCACGTCTTATGACCAATTTAAAAAGTTGGTTCATTGTTTTTCTTAACCCTTGGGGGGTCGAAGGTTACCAAAAAAATTTAAAACAAGTCAAAAATTAAGCCACCGAAATTTTAATTATGATATTGACCCCTTTTAAATAACAACCTTTAAATTTTATTACACCCCCCCTGTTAAATTTGTAAAATAGTAAATAAAAAAATAAAAAAAATATCTAATACAAGATTTTAATTTAAATGAAAAAAATAAAATATTACAGGTTTTTTTTTTAATTCGTTGGACATTTATTGAAAATTTGAAATAAAAAATGTTTTCAGGTTTCTTCAATTATGCTTGGACTTGTGATTTGGGAAACCCGGGGTCTGATATTTTTCTCGGTTTAGATCTCTATTTTTCATTAAATTTTTTAAAATCATATTTTTAGTTAAATTTTTGATTTTTTAAAATTGCTATGAACTAATTCACGAATTAAAAATAACACTGTGGGAGTCCCCTAGTTACCCATCCCCTTTCCTAGACACGTTGAAATTTGCTAAGCGTGTGGTCAGTGTGTCTGCCGCTGTTAACTGTGGAATAAGGAGGGGACCAGAAAATGGGAGCCCCATAAAAACCCCACTTCAAAAACCCCAAACCCCCACCCCCTTTCCCCCCACACTAAAAAGCAGTGACGGGGTTTCCTCTGGTGGCCAAAGTGTTTTACCCCCTTTTTACACTAATGGACATTTGGAGAGCTTTTAGAAATTGAAAAAATTTTTTTGTGGGCAACAATGAAAAAATTTTTCTTTTTTTCTTTTGGGACCCCTTGGGTAAAAAAAAAAAATAATTTTGATCGTCAACAAAAATTCGAACCGAATTTTGTGGGGTCAACGTTTTCATGACCCCGGGAAACCGAAAAAAGTATTTTTTTCAATGCCGTTGTATAACTGGGACTAGAGCCGAAACCATTATAAGGGCCCATACGACGTCAAAACTATTTATCTGTGCGGCTGTCCTATCTAAGCTTTGTCAAATTTTGGTTTTACATCATTTCTAAGCTAAACTATGGTTTCTTTTCACTCCCGAATTCAGTTTTGTTTCTTCCCTTGTCTGCTCCAGTGAAGTTTAGTTTATGGCGTTCTCCAAAATGTATTGTTTAAATTCAATGATGGTCTGAGGAAAAAAAAGATGCTATTGTTGGCAGTTGTTTTGAAAGATAAGAAAATTTTTGGAGGTAGGTTTGACTGGTTCAAGTAACGCTTCCTTTTAAAATTTTAAAACATCTAATTTAAAAAAAAAAAATATTCTTAAAAAATCAGCAAAAAAAAATTAAAAAAAAATCTTCAAAACTTTTTTTAGTTTGTTCCCCAAACCCGCACTGCGTCTGTTCAACAAAAACCAATTTTGTTTGCGCATGGCAAAATTAAAATGGGTCAAAATGGGAGTGAAAAATTGCCCGGCAGCCCAAACGGAAAAAACAACATAGGCGGCGTAGCAAGGCATAGTTAGCTTAGCTTTCTGTGTGAACCAGCCCTTTTGAGATCGGGCAAAATTAAGGTGAGGGAAAGGGTGCGCGAGTAATTTTACGTTTTTTTAAAAAATTTAAATTTTTTGGGGCCAAAAAAAATCAATATTTCTCCCCGACAACATGAGTTTTTGTTTCTGCCATGCAATATCAACAGATTGAAAATGTCAAGAGTTTCCTGGAATTTTTTTCAAAACTTTTTCTCTTTATTTCAAAAATTTTGCAAAATTCCAGGACACTCTTTCAGATATTCAAGATCTGTCGATATTTGCATGTCGAAAAAAAAACTAAACTCTAAGTTGTAAATGGAGAAATATTTGATTTATTTTGGCCAAAAAATTTCAACTATAAAAACTAAAAAAATTGCAATCCCTTTACCCCCCTTAAAATCTAGTGTTTTTGGGTTTCATGTTCCCCCGGGGTTTTTGAAATTATCTAAACAACCCTAAATTTTAAGGGAGTTTCCCGGCCTAAGCTGACGGTGGAATTTTGATTGGATCCTCAAAATTCGGGCTGAGTTTGTAGCCTATCTCCCTACTTAGGTAAAAGAAAGAAAAAAAAACAAAATTTACTCTAACGATTTAATTAAATTTGTATCTAAGGGAATTGTTTAACATTTCTATCAAAATGGGGATTTCTCCCCTAGCAATGAAAATTCTTTGGGGGGAATTACTTAAGGGAAATTTCCACCTTTATCTATCTCCACAACGTTTTGAATGCAAAATAACTTAGTATTTTTGCAAAATTTTGACCCCATACCCCCCTCGGGGGCGTAGTTTGGGTAACCACTTGTCTGTTGACCCGACTGCCCAGGGGCGGGAGATCGAGGGTTTGATCTCGGTCGGGTTAAGCGGTGGGTTTTTTCCCAAAGGTTTTCCCCTCTCCCCCCACGCAAATGCGGGTTTTACTTCCTTATTTTTTAAACCCTTCCCCAATCCCAATCCATAGCGAAAAAAGTTAAAAAATGTATAACCCGGAGGGTTTGTAAGACGCGGTGCTAAATAATAAAAAAATAATCTGTACCTACTATTCTATTAAAAAATTTAAAAAACCTTATTTTTTTATATGTTTACACCCCTATTTTTTGAATATTGGTAAATATATTTTTATAAATTTAAGTCTGGGAAATTTGGGTTTTTATGCCCTTTTGTGAACAAAAAAGTTTTTTTCCTCAAAACTTTTCATTATGGGGTGTATATTCTTTAAACTTTTTTGGGGGAATGTTTTGCAACATTTGGGCTTTTATTTTTTTCGTTTACTAATACTACTAGTGTTGATTACTTATCTCCCTTTTGGCAAAGTAACGAAAAACCTGGGCGATTTTAAGGTTATTTTATAGTTTTTTGATAAATAAATCAAGTGACTGCGCAGATCACGTAATTGACATTAACAATAAATAAGATCTACTTTTACGCTTTCAAACCCCTAAATAAAATTGGGGTATACAAAAAATAGGGGAAAATTGAGCTTTTTGCAAGTTGTAAAAAAATTTTTTATTCAAAGTATCTACTTTTCTACTTTCTGTAAATTTACTAGGGTTTTTCGGCTAGACAACATTCCCGGGCTTCACTGGAAAAGGGGGATTTAACCCTTCTGAGGGTGGAGTCCACTGGCAAACCTAGGAAAAAATAATTGTTAATATTCCCTTTGGGGGAAAAAAAAACCCAGGGCCCCCGGGAATTGAACCGGGAATTCTAGCTTAGAGCCAGAAAGATACAACTAGATCAAGAGGCCGTTCCTTGATCACGTTTTAAAACCCAAAAAAAAAGTGGTGTGCACCGGTATTATACCTTAGAATTTGATAAATTTAAAGCCATGGACTTTGCAAGAGAAAAAGCCTCCAAAAAATAAAAATACCCTTACTAAAACCTTTTCAGGATTTAACCGTGATCCCCCTTGTGACAATAAAGAAAAATTGGGAGCCTGACGCTTCATTCCCCTGACCGCCAGTTCGGGGCAGAAGTTACTAAAAATGTTTCATTATTATATTTTATAAACATTTTTTTAAAATTTTCTCTAGATTGTTGTTCTCCTTTGGATTTTTGGTAGTGTTGCATTTCTTACTTTCTCTTTGACTATTCACAAATTTCCAAATTTTTTTAACACCCCATCTTACTACCTTTAAGGTTTACGCAAACTTTCAAAATAATCCAAAGGGAAAAAAAAAAGTAAATTTTAAGTAAAAAGCACAGCAATCTACTTAGAGGAAAAAAGAGACTCATTAGGTTTAAAACCCACAACCGTAATAGGGCCCTATTTTTTAAACAAATCTAAAATTTTAAAGGGACAACAATAACGAGCTTTGGGCACGAGCCAATCCCGATTCCCCATTGTTTTTTGTGGGCATATTGTTAATGGACAGAACATTGGTTTGTAGGAAAAACTCGCTTTTTTTTGGGGCTGCGCCCCCAAACCCCCAGGGAGTTTTCTTTTGCAAGTGGTATAAAATCATGTAATTTCCAAACTGTTTTATATAGGTATTACGTTTGCCACAAGAGACCTCCAAAAAAAAAAAAAAAAAAAAAGGGCCGCACCTACTTTTAAAAATTTTTTTTTTGTGAAAATTTTTTTTTTCGGTTAGGGTAAAGCATAAGATGCCAGTTTTAAGTTTTAGCTTATCAAGTGGGAAAAATTTTTGTTAAGAGTGATCAGCCTGGCTTTAAGTTATAAAAACAAGCGGGATTGCTTGTAGAATAGGTGGGGAAATATTTAATTTTCAAAATGTTCCAGGGAAAAAAAATAAAAGTCTTCAAATTAATTTTGATCACGAAAAGTCATGGGGTTTAGTTTTTAATTATGAATACTATTATGAGGCGGCATGACCGATACACCCGTAAGAATATTTTTTTTGACTCCACATCGATGGACACATATTTAAAGGGTTTATTTTACAAAAACGGATTTGGGGGAACGGGGAGGCGGGGTTCGAGTCCGCCGGTGTAGAAGGGTTTGTTCCTAATGTTTCTCATTCATCCCACGCAAATTCCGGGACATTTCCTATAAATTCCCCTTTCCCCCATTCCTTGTAAACACGCGATTACACAACAGCAAAAAATCCCAACCAACATTCATATTATAATTTATTATACTCGTATACAAAAAAACATTTTTTAAAGAAAGAACAAACAAAGAAACAAATTTTTAAAGCCAGGTATTTTAATGATTTTTCTAGTTAAAGAGGAGAGGTATCTAATTTCACTACCCATTTCATTTTGGGCAAAAAAAACTGTGTTTAGAAGTTAAAAAAAAGCATGAAAATAGGGTTTTTAATTTGGGAAACTACTCGCTCACTCGCAGAAATTCAACCCCGACTTTCTTTGTCACCGTCGACCCAAAAGGAAAGTCTTTTTCCGCGTCCTCTGTTGTGTAACAGTAGGGCCTACAGTCGGGGTGAAATGGATAAGCAAACTTTTTACTTGTGTACTTGTTAATTTAGAGCAGTGATATTGGTTTGTTTGTATGATATAATTTTTCCCTTTACTAAAACTAAATTTACCTCTGTTCATTAGAATACACCTTCGTGATTTTTCACCTTGGCCTTTTTTTTAAAACTTTACAACCGATGGTCACTGGCTAAAAACGTCAGGCTAGCGTGGGGTAAAATTAGGGGCCCCGGCACAGCTGTTTTTTTTCCCCTTTTCCCCCCTTCGTAATGAGGGTGCATTTCATTTTGTTTTTTTCAATCCCACTCCCTTGAAATTGAAATTCTTAATAACGTTTTTTAAGTACTTCTAATAAAAAAAAGTAATTAAAAACTCTAGAACAAATTAGAAATGTGTAATTTTTAAATCAAACTGCCCGTTTGAAAAAAAAACCTTCATATCATTTTTGAAATTTACTGGGAGACTCGCGCTGTTCCTTACCGTCGTTGACTGTGCTTACTACAAGAAAAACGTTTTCCGCAGGATACCCTCCGGGGTTTTCCCCTCTTTTCTTTATACAAAAAATACCAAAAAAATTTGAATTTTAAAAACCCCTTTCCCTGTCCCGTGCTTTTAATTTGAGCAGTTTCAAACGGCTCAAATTACAGCAAGACCACCAGGGAGTGGAAAAAGTTATATTTCATGTTTCACGCGCCAAACCGTGTTTCTGCGACTGTACCTGATTTCTTTTTGTTACTTTTTAATTTTTTTTATATGTAAAACCCGTACAAAGTATTGCGTTAAACATTGAAATTTTAAATCGGTGATAGCCATTACTGCTATTTGGGTTTGAAAAACATTTAAAAAGGTTACTCGGGTTTTGGGGGGAAGGTGCGGGTTTTTTGGGTGGGGTCCCGGGACAATTTATTTATAAACCCCCCCTTAACTCTGACAAGAGGTATTAAAAACACAACTTGTGAATGCGGGGGAAAGTCAGGCCCCACGTGGTTTGATTTAGTTAACCCGTGGGTCCCTTCCCTTTTATCTCGCAATACCCTACCATTCAGATGAGCGTAAGTGCTTAACCCGAAGGGGAGTAAGACCGGTGTATACTAAAAACTGAAAAATCGTGGGTAACTGTGAGCAAACCGTGGGGCATCCTCATTTATTGGGGCGTGACTGAGGCGTTCACCCCATGAGTTGGATTGCCGGGAACGGGGTTGAGGGGTTTGAATCCCCGACCGGGTGTACCCAGTTTTTTTACACACCCTTTCCCACGTAATTTCGTGTAAATATGAGGATAGTCCAAACAGTAAAACGTAGTTCACATTAAGAAAAACATAAGTTGCGTGCCACAGGTTAGCTAACGCTCTTTCTATGTCACCAGCCGTAACAGTTGTTCCCACATTTCACTTTTATATGACGTCCCCCCCTCCCCCTCCCGCTCATCCACTTATTTTCCCTACTTCATACAAGTAACCTTGTGCTTCATAAGAAAAAAAAATTAAGGGCTGTAATGGGGGGTGCTAGACTGTTCACAGCCTCACACGCAGACGACCCCATTCAAATATCTTGCATTTGCATAACAATGGTTCGCAATCAGTAGCACGATGCTTCCTGCTAGGGTCGCTAGACGGCGTTGCCTAGCAACCCATTCCTAGTCTCGTTGTTGACTTCCCCGCCCTTCAATCTACCTTAAATAAGTTGAGAATGGGTTAGGTCGTTACTGCCTCGTAGTGTGGCACAATCGTTCATACGCTTCTATCTCTTTAGATACTGCGTGTTGTAGCTTTCTTAGTTTTATAAAGCGGCTAGGTGGAGGGGATTAATTTTTTAGCCGCTTAGGTGGCCGTTTGGTCTAAGGGTACGGCCAACGAACGAGCGCGCGAGCTACTAAAAAACAAAATAAAACACATTGGTTGTAATGAGAGGTGGCCGATCTGGAGCGAGAGAGCGACATGCTTGAAAAATAGAACTGGTTGTTCTATTTTTCAAATGCGCACGCTCGAAACCGGAACAGTCCCAGTTTACAGGCGCTAGGCAATATTATTGTACGTTTGTTCATTGCGTGCTAGGAAAACTTCTCAATTTGACATGATATATAACTTTTTTATAATTATCGAAGCACATTTGCTACTAACGGCCTAATTTAATTTGGATGATTATAAACTAACCAAACCCTTCCTCCACCTCTGACAAGACATCTTGTGAATGTGGGGAATGCCAGGCCTCCACCGTGGTTCGGATTCCACGTTAAGCTATAGGTCCTACATTTCATCTCACAATCACCCTACCATTACACATTAGCGTAAGTGCGTATAACCTGAACGGTTAGTAAGACGCGGTGCTAATAATAATAATAATTATAAACTAGATATATAAAAAAACGGATATGTTAAAAGACTTAAATATTATAATCAAAGTAGGCCTCTACAAATAAGAATCACCATTAGCGCAGATAAGAGGATGGGAAAACCACAATAATAAATCACTTGTCAAAAAACTCCCTCAGTTCACTGAGCCAAGATTCGGAGCCTCCTCGTCAACAACTATCGAGAGCTATCTGCTAATCATGCGCTCGCTCTCTCGCTCGCACGCTTGTCAGTTTGGCCGAACTCTAACGCGCTACTCTTGCAATATACTGCTGGACTGCAGATGATGAGGCCATCAAGGTTTGAATCTCTGTAAGATTTACTGAGGGTGGTTTTTACAAAATGGTTTTACACTCTCTCTCCACGTAAATGTGGATACACCTCCTCTCAATATAACTGTTCTAGTCCTTAAAACCATTAGCATAATTTAGTACATAGGCGTATAACCCGAACGGGTAATAAGACGCAGTGCTAAAAAAAACTAAAATTTTGTTCAGTGTTTTACTATTTATCCAGGCTATCCGCATTTAATTTACAACTTTAAATTTATTCCCGCATTCAGGTGGATGGAGATTGGGAAACAATTTAGGAAAACACACCCTCAGTATACTCGGCCTTGTTTTAAACCCCAACCTCACCGGTGAACCACACTAAATTAGCATAACATTTAACCCGCGTTCCCACCGTTGTAAATAGTTATTTAAATATTACTGAACGGATTACCTTTTGACATGACTTTCAAATATTTTTAACATGATCGGTCCACATCTCGCAGCTAAATCAATCATATAATAGACTGCCCGTGGCCTTACAAAGGAATGCGACTAAATGATTAATTTAAAAAAAACATTAAGTTTAAGGTGCTGTTAATTCAAGGTTATCAGTTATGTTAAAACAGCCGTACTTTTTGACATGATTTTATCAACTTTTTAGGATCATCTCATTTTTAAAAACTGTAGCTAACATTCCTAATTATACGCACATTAACACAAATCGGGTAGAAGTTAGGAAGATAAAATCGAGTGAAAATGTATCCTCATTTTCGTGGAAGTTAAGTGATAAACCATTGAGGATAAAAATCTTTTCAGAACACCTGGCCTGGATTTCTAAATTCAAAACTCCCATTTATCGGCAAACCAAACCAAACGAGACCGATCGACGCCTTTGTGCGTACGGCTCCTTGGCTTTTTTTTAAAATGATGTTC
>JBCFYV010003123.1:0-30411 GCA_039000515.1 Timema cristinae
TTTTAGAAATTCTTAAAGTGATTGGACACCTTTTAGGATTCTTTATTTTAAATCGTTTGTTTGTATTCAACTATTAATTCAATAAGCAAAATTTTCTCTTCTTTGCTAAAATTCAAATTTCGTGTTTATTATTTTCAACAAACGTTTTAGAAGACAAATAAATATGGTAAAAGATAGCAGATAACCTTAAACAGTCTTAATAAATTGGATTTGCTTTGGTAGATTTTTGTTCAGTTCCATAGACGTTGTAAATGACTTGCCTATATTCTCTATGGCCAAAATTAAGCCAATCAAAAGCTTTGAAACGAATATAGCGCTCCGAGAATGTTAACGATAAGATCTAATGGAAGGCACCTATTAGTAATTTGACGAATACAAAAAATAGTATTGTAATACACAACGCCAAGTTTAACCAACGGTTAGACTTTGCGAACAGTTAAGTTACGAGGACTTTGACGAGACATTGTAAGATTGACCCTTAATGACTTAATGTTATATTGATAGTTTTTTTTATCCTTTGTTTAATATACACAAGGTTAATTAAATATATGAAAATAGTTATTACCCCCTGTTGATCTACGTTTAGTTGGCAGTCTAGTACACCAACCAAGATATTTAAGAAGAAATGTTAAAATTGTAACTTAACACTATATTTAGAAGATATTTGTGGTATAACAAAACTATAGATTTATTCAAGTAAAGCCGGCTTCAGGAGACGATAAGAAACTACTAATGATTAACATCTTGATTAATAAATAAGCAGTTTTTTATTAGTCAAAACTCATTTCTAAGGAGATTAAGTTTATTGATTATTCCTTTTTTTAGTAAAGACAGACAAATATTTTTTTTAATGCAGCCTGAAAACACATGTTTACGTAATGGATTTAAAATATTTCTTATGGTTTCATTGTAGTACGTAGGTCCATCTACTTGAAATCTGTTAAAGTTCCTAAGCTTTGTACGGGAGCTGTGTTAGTATTCCAAAATCAACATTTTCTAATAATATTTAATATCTCTATTTCTATACATATTATTAATATTTGTCGTTACACTTAATTCCCTATATTAGGGATTGCATTTTAACATGGGACTTTTACCCCATTATAATCATGCCAACACTCCTTCCTCCATGGTTCACCGAGTCATGAAAACATTTTAAATTTCCAATGTTTTTGTAGAATTTAAATGAACAACTTATTCCTGGAGTAATAACTATTGTATTTGAAGTACTTTAGTATGAGAACATTAAAAAGTATTCTTTAGGATTTACATTAATTGTAATAGTACAAACGCGTTCACTCTCGCGTGTTTGAAAGTAGGACCAGAAGGAACAGCCCTTATAAGGAAGTCCAGAAACTTTCTTCTATGGTATTATATTCCCAGCTCACAGAAAAAAAAAGCTTCTAGAGAAAAAAAATTCTGAAGGATAAAAAAAACATGCCAGGAGCTACTAGAATGCAGATTCTAAGATATACGGATCTGGCTACTCCCTAGTTCTAGTGGTCAGACAGTGAAGCCAAATGGCGTTAATGTCGTTGGGGAGTAGCGTGCTCAATTTAAGTTTTGAAGAGAAATTTGAACCTCCAAGTTTACATTTTACTGTTAGACAGTAATTATTATATCCCGAATGTGATAAGTAGTGAATAAAAAAATAACTCACAACACACAACAAATGATACTATACAAATTACAATTAATTAATGGCTCATCGATTTAAGATCATTTAAATTTGATATACTGTATTATAAGTCACACAGTAATTATTTGTTTGGTAGTATTAGATCATATAACCATAGTTATAAATTATTATTTAAAACATGTATTGGTGTATGAAGGGACCAAGGCATTAATCAGTCCTACCATATAGCTCATAACATCTGATTTAATCTATCCTGATAAGTTGCATGTAGGGCAATTTGTCAGAATACGAAAATTAGTCTTTCCCTCAATAAAGGGATAAGATGGACTGCAAGAATTAAATAAGCAAACGTGAAGAGTGAATGAGAAGTGTGATTTTTGAGTGAATTTAAAGAATATTAATATACACTCGAAAGTGTGAGTGATGTTAATTAGCTATCTTAAAGGTTACATTCTTGCAGAAGGGTCAATATCGAGGCAAATAATAACACTCGTCTTGCACTCTTACTCGTTTCGTTCTTGCATACAGCCTATACAGATTTAATGTCATTTTATTATTCCAAAAATGAGATTTAAACGTAGTAATTTGATACTTCCATATTTATAATGGTCCCAGGAATGTTTCCCTACTTCAAGTAGATTTTTTCAAATACTCTATTTAAATTTAGCGCCAAGACAATTATTTATAATATCTATCATCCCAAAATATGATTTAATTACATTACTGTTGTAATATTACTTGAAGCAACATATTGATTGTTACCACCAAGCTGTAGTACAGTCATATTAAGAGAGTCTGGATGTCATGATGTGAGCAGTTTCAGTCCTCTATGAATAATTTAATAGTTTTGTGGCAAGTGCCATTAAAATAAAATAAACATATAGTGTTACATTTTTATATGATGTTGTCAAATAATTTCGAAAGCAAATAATATAATTTTAGTTTATATCGATTCTCTATATCTTAGTGAGTGTACTGATACAAAAATCTACCAATATTTTTTATTAAATAACAAAAATAAGTGAAATATTTATGAGTAAGATTTCTAAGCATCGTCCTCAAATTAATTTACCTTTCAAACGTTTCATCTGCAAATTAATTTCCTTCGTCTGGATTTCTATTCTAGTGAGATGTCTGAATATTACAAAATAAAATTATAATAAAAAGGCCTAGATGGGATTATAAAATCATTTGATTTGCTGTTTACTTTCAAGTATAAATGATAATAGAAATGTATTAATGATGTTTTGTTTTAAGAAAATACAGTGTTTTACTTGTATCTGTTCTAGAGCACCATCCACAATTTAAAAATAAACCATTTTACTTTGGTGTACAAATAATATCTAAAGTAAAAGCAGTAGAAAAATCACTGTTATAATTTTTAAATAAACATACAAGTAGCCAATGACATAGGAGTGGTGGTAACTGATATTTAGCAGAAGCTATTTTTTTTATTACAAACAATGATCAACAAAGGAGATAATAAAGAAAAAAACTAATCTCATATTATAAAAAGCAATCGCACACGGTTTTAAAACAATCTAGAATCTTGAATTTATTTTTATTTTAGACATGTGAAGTCATTGTGCATAAATAAAATATTATAAATCTAAAGAGCTGTTGTTATAAAACTTCGCAACTATTTGCAACGATCACAACGCTTTCCATATAGTGGCAAATAGTGCAACTAAAAAGCTTCAAATTCTGATCAACTTTTATATAGGGTCTTGAGTAGACTGTCATAGGGGTGATACAGTCAAAAGGCAAATAAAAAACAAAAGATTCAAAATAAAAGAAGTTAAAATACCAAACTAAAAGATGCTACACGCAGGAGCCCTTGGGATAGTGTAAACATACGAGATAGAAAAATACACTCCAAACATGAACATAAAGATTTAAATTAGGAGAAAGATTAATATTTAAAATAGGATAGTTATAATAAATTATGTAAAGTGGTGCTAAACTTATCTTAATGTTATAATTGTTGATCAGTTGGCTGGACTGTTGCGGACTTATACACCTGGGTTTTATTGTGGCTTCACACTAGTGATGGGTCGCTCGTGAGCGAGTCATTCAAATTGAACGACTCTTGAACGAGAGCTGTGAACGAATGACTCTCGCTTCGCGAGCGAGTCATTTACGCCGCCATTACTCACGACTTTATCGCTCTCGTTCATCCGCTCTGGAAAGAGTCAGGAGTGTTTGTCATTAACGACTCTTCTGTCGTCCTTTGTTCCCTACTAAGAAAAAATCTACTATAAACGCTTACTATCGTTACTAGATAGCAGTACTGCCTACAATATTAAACTAACTATTTTTCTTAACATTACTTAGACATAATTATATGAATTGGAGACTAAAGCTTATATGCTAAGGTTAATTATTATAAGTAATATAAGTAAGTAATAAAATTAAAGAATCAAACACAATAGGATTCGGATAAATTACACAAGAAACTTAATTCGTTCATTAAGTTGAAAGGAAAGGGACAGATTTGCACGCTCGGAACGGAAATTGTGAGAACTAGTTAGCATTCGCTCATCAAGTTATAGTGAAGGGGTGAAGGGATTGGGAGGGAGCCAGCCATGCAGTGAACAACTCTTTTGAGTGAGCAAGCTTATGTGAGCTAACTCGCATCAACGAGCTGGTTCGACCCATAACTACTTCACACCTTTGTTGAAAAATGTGAGCAGTGCTAAAATTTGGTCATCTGACAGCTCTAATCCAATCACAAGATATCCGCTTGGCCAGAATAGTCCACACTACTCAAATAGAGATAATTTCAAATTTCCAGCGCTTCTACAGAAAACAGACTAAGAAGATACAATACGCGCATGCGCAAACTTTCAATCATGCGTTTTTTTAATAAACACAACACATTCTCACAATGGCGTATCTCAAAGTGATAATGGAAAACTACAGTATATTGGAAGGCATAATTTTTATCGATAAAAAATCAAACCCGGGAAGTAAGTAAACATCTCATTTTATATTAAATACAACAACTTGCATTGATTGTAATATTTTCATTCTTATGTTTAACGTTTCAATACATCACGGGTAAACAGAGACTCCCAACTTTCCCCAAGTGTGTGAACAGCTGCACCACTAAGCGGTGCTGATTTACTTAACTGCTTTCAGCGTACGTGTCAGTTCACTTTGACCCATTGATCTCTATAATACAACTGGATTGACTTCTACGGATAAAATTTTCGATCGGTCGTTAGAGCACCATTGTGTAAGAGAGTAAGTAACCTTCGGGTATTTCCTTTTCTCTTACACATATAAAAGAAAATGTGGTATTTCAACATCGTTTGCTAATTTTCATGGATATATTTTTGTATTATTAGTTAAAGGAAATAAATGCTTTATTAAATGCTTGAAGAGCATAACTAATTCCAAAACTTATGAGTTTTTTAAAGCTAAAATTGTAATACTTCCTACAAACATATAACCTAAATGATAATTTAATTTAAAATTGTCATTCAAACAAATGTAATTAAGTTTAAAGCTACCTCTTTAATTCTATCTATTGAGTTTTAAATATAATATTTTTTCTTAAAACATTATATAATCTAATAACATAATTTAAATATAGTTTAGTCTTGGCAAAATGTAAGCAACAAGGGAATTAGCTGCATATTTTAATATATCGAATATTTTATTCTTATTTCTACAACATTACATCTAAAACTGAATTGTTGTTTGGGGCCTGTATGTTATTATAGTGGTTTTATTTTGAACTATGTTTACTGTGTTGTTTTGGGGCCAAGAAATTTTGTTTGGCGTCTATTGTGTGCTTTTTTATTTTTCGCATTACGTACTTCAGGTCGTAGGCAGGGGAGTCTGGTCCCGTAATTTTATCTTAGTGTGTGGTTATGTGATGCAAAATTATACAGACCACTTCCTACCAAACAATTGTATAACCTTTAATGTAAATGTGTCTTCAGTCATGTGAAATAATAAACTCTACTATTTGTTTTAAATATACATTTATTCTGCAAACACATGTTATTGCACAAGGACATCAAAATATACGGGTAAAACTGTCCGCTCACTAGAAAGCAGACGACAAATTTAGCGTCACATTTTGGCCGTTGTATTGGGCGTTGTGGGTAGGTATGTCCATTCAGTGTAGTATAGAAATCACTGATTTTACAATTACTGTGAATTCACACGCTTTCTGTAAAACGAAAACAGTTCTGATAGTTAGTCACGTGACAGCTCTAGGCCAATCACAGGAAGTCCACGTGTCCAGCGTAGCCCACACTGCTCGACTAGAGATAATTTCAACTTTTATAGCGCTTATACATAAAATACGTTAAGAAGACCCAATCAGCGCATATGAGAACTTTTAAACATGCGTTGTTTATAAACACAACACATTCTCACGATGGCATATCTCCAAAGAAATTATTTAAAAACGATAGTTTACTAGAAGCCATGAGTTTTATCGATGACAAAATCAAACCCAGGCAATTAAGTAAAACATCTCATTGTATCTTAAATACAGTTATTTGCACTGATTATTATTTTAGTTTTTTAATTTTTGACGTTTCAATGTAACATGGGGGTAAAGAGAGATTATCAGCCTTCCACTAGTGTGTGAACAGCTGCACCACTAAGAGTTGCGGGTTTACCGTACATCTTTCAAATCTCAGATTACGTGTGAATAAACCTTTAATCTCAATACCATAACAATGTATCTCTACGATACAAATAGGTGGACCTGATACTGAAATTTTCGAACTGTTGACTTCCCACGATGTTTAAGAGGGATACATTTTTGGGTATCACTTTCTCTCTTTCTTACATTCAAGGCAATTTGAGAATTTGAAATCGTTTTTTAATTTTTATGAATATATGATATACGCATAGCGAGGTGTCAGGTAAGGCAGTACAAGCTCAATTAGCCCAAAAGGTTTTTAAAAAGGTAAGAAAACATACCTTTACATAAAACAGATATAAAATTGAAATTTTAATTATCATTTTAAAGCATATTAATATGATTGCATGCACGTGAAGTCAATGTGTCATTTAATTTTGTCAAGATAAGTTGATATCTGTCCACCTAACGCACTCGGAGAATCTGGCTTGCAGGGTCTAGAAGGGTATTGAATATGCAATTGTTTAACACAGGCACTGAAGGCAATCAGTAAGCATTACTCGTGTGTGTGTGTTCTATATATTATGAGCATATATAGTGTGTTCAAAGGTTTATTTGAATGTAGGTTAGTTTCGTGATTTTGAATTGAATTTTATAATTATATTGAGTTATCTTTAAATTGCATACTACCATAAAAATGAGTAAGGATTTAGAATTATTCTATGTACCGTAGAAAGAAATGGGAGATGCTGTAGACATCAACAATAACTCCTTCGGATCAGGTGACATTTTTTAAACAATTCCATGGAAGCTTTTCTCTTTTGAATGGAAAGTGCATATATAAAGTAAAATCACACGATCAAAATGACATGTATCACAGAAGGTATAGCAACAAATAAATATATATTTTTCTAATTATTATTATTGTTATTATTATTATTATTATTATTATTATTATTATTGGTGATGGAAGTTGCACTAGTAGTCGTTGTTCAGAACAGTATTATTTAACTAAATAAAAATCATATTTTCAACATCGTTAACTGTGCTCCTTCGGTGAATGTTCATTACTAACCTCACCCAAAAACTAGCATCACATTTTGCCACTGGATACCCATCAATGTATGAAATAGCTAAAACATATAAATAAGTTAATAAAAGCTATAAATAGCTTAATGTGTTCGAAACTCGTGAATTGATTACTTAAATAAGTTAACGAAGGCTTTCCAGAACGTGAGTTTTACCTAAATCAGGGTGTAGTAAGACTTCCTAAAGCCATTTGGACTCATTTTATATTAAAAAATAATGATTTTCGAAATTAGTTATGCTGTACAAACATTTTTTTTAAACATTTATTTAATTTAACTTAACATACCTACAATAGTATCCTACATCTCCAATATACATACAAATTAAATATGTCAAAATGCTCTATGTTATGTGTGTGGGGATAATTGGAGGTGTTTTTCTCTCTTACCCAATGGGGTGCAGATGACAGCCTGATACTACACTAAAACTTATGAAGACTTATCTTCGAAATCGCATGGGACAGGAATGACAGGGTTAGGCTTACCACACATTAGACACAGCACATGCGCAGTATATGATTAACTCTGTCACACCTCAGTCTTGTTGTTCTAGTAGTACAGTTTTCCTGTATCCTCTGCGCCTCCATCACGTAGTTTCTTCAACAAGATGAAATATTGCTATTGAACATCTTATCCAGTTAGTTCAAGATAATTCAGTATTGTATGATATAAGCAATCCAAATTACATGAGGACGAAGCTGAAAGATTACCGATGGGAAAATATTGCTACCGAAATGAATTACTTTAAAATAAAGTGTTTCTTATCATGCCCATTATCAACTCTTTTTTTTACGGATAGAACTAGCTCAAGATAGGGATAAGGTGTAGTGAGGTGGACTGGATAGAGATAGCTCAGGTTGGGATAGGGTGTAGTGAGGTGGACTGTATTGAGATAGCTCAAGATAGGGATAGGGTGTTGTGAGGTGGGCTAGAAAGAGAGAGCTCAAGATAGGGATAGGGTGTAGTGAGGTGGACTGGATAGAGATATCTCAAGATAGGGATAGGGTGTAATGAGGTGGACTGGATAGAGATAGCTCAAAATAGGGACAGATGGCGTACTTTTGCAGGTGTGGCAATGGACTTTCTAGTCGTGTCAAAATACTATACAGCTTAGGAAATAATATTTAGAAGAGATTAAAATGCCCTGTTTTTAATTTGATTGAGAGAGAGAATTAATCATTTTGATGTGTGCGTAAGTATACATGGTGAGATCCTACCTGCTGCTGAAGATTCGGTGAAGCAGTAACCCAAGTAGGCCTACCTGGGGTTGTGATTGCATGATCCCGCATTTTAACAGGGATGATGCAGGCAGAGTAATGAACGGGTTAGCCAACTCACAAAGGGCATGGTTAGGTACGACCTTCCCCTCGTCTCCGCCAATCAATACGCAGCTTTATCGGCTACTTGGAGGAAGCGCGAGATTCCCTTTATGTCATGTAAGCACACTGATCTAACTGAGAATTCTGTCAAGTACAGGACCCCGTTAACGTGCATCATGTGGCAAATGGAGAAAACCATGTGTACCCGCACAATAGTACAGTGTTTCAACGGCGAGGAATACACGTGCCATTATGTCATCGTGAACCCTTCGTTAAGAGTCATCAAGAACAACATGAAACAGTTGTTTTATCCTAAGATCCCCGATGATAAACGGATTGCCATCGAAAAGCTTGGCTATGGGTGCTTGAACAAGATCTTTCTTGAACAAAAAAAAATTAAGGGTGTCTAGACACAGTACCGTGAGACTTGACTGGTACATGGATCAGCTGGAAAGGAGGTCTGACTTGTCAAAAAAGATTACCCATATCGAACCTGTGGCCAGGAGTAATCATGTGCTGTACGCATGTATAGGAGGCCCTGAGTCGGCCTTTATGGAAACATTATCAGAAGAATACGTGGCGGAGAAAGTAACGAACACCATTAAAAAGTTTATTGGCAACCATTGGCTGCCATAACGCAGCGCCATCAAGAGGTTGACATCCACAGTAATTTAACATTTTTCAGAAAATTACGAGTTCACAAATTACAGATGTTGTATGTCTCTAAGCTAAAACAAATAAATAGGTCACAGATTTAGAAATTTGTTTCATTAATTTAGTAATAATGCTATGCGAAGTTAGCGGCACCCAACTTGTTTGAATATTTTTACGAACAATATTCCGGTGTTACGGCACACATTATGGGAATGTAATATATTTTTGGCACAAATTAAGCACCACATATTTGTATAAGTTTAAGAATTTAGCAGATCTCAAAGCTTAAATGTGTTTGAACGAAAATTATGGCAGAACATAATTTGAGAATTGTGGCACAAACTTACCACATGACATTGCTGTATTCACATTTGCAATGTATACACAGTGATCCATACCGATGGTAGAGAAATGCATTTTTTAAACATATCTTTAAGTATAATAATGTTAAAAATAATACTTAATTGTTAACTATATTATCTAGGAATTCAGTACCACAAATTAGTTTTCAACTAGTCTTCAGTGTATACAATTATCAATTCTATTTCTAATAAATAAAATGGGATGCAATTTATAAATAGTTTAAAAACTTGTAATTAAAAATGAACATTAGTTATTCAAAATAATGAGTGTATTTAAAAATTATTTCATCATTACATTGACCAGCTATATTAAAGTTATTAGATTATTTATGTTCATCTATGGTCATAAATATGTAGCACTCATAATTATATCTGTCCGAGCTTTGATGCAACCTCGAATAATAATTCTCGTGGACCCGAGTTGTGTATCACTATAACATTACAGGGAGTCCAGGTGGGATAAACTAGGTCCGGCCTTGAAGTAAGGGCTGGTCAGTACAACTTGATGTTAACACAGCTTATCGTCAAGGTGTTTTCATGTAAACTATGGCAGCACAATTTATGAGTAGAATATTCCTGTGGCACAAATTCAGCATTAAATGTTGATAAAGATTTTGGAATTTTTGATTTAAGCGGGACAGTCTGCAGCACCCACTATTTTTTTGTTAGTGTTTTAATGAAAGCTACCGTGGCATAAATTATGAAGATAGAATTTTCTTGTGGAACAAATCCAGCACTAAATATTGGCATAGGTTTCATAGTTTGAGCCGTTAGTGGTGCTGGCAAGTAATATTGCGCGAGATGCTGTCAGACAGTACTGTCACAAACGTCTGAACACATCATCCGCCATTTCTACAAGGTCTTATGGAATATCCAAACCATTTCAATATTTTCTGTAAGATGAGCGTGAATTGTCTTTCTCTATGTTGTCCACCGTCAAAAAGTGGAGTGGGAGTGATAGTGAAGTATTATTATTATTATTATTATTAGCACCGCGTCTTACTACCCATTCGGGTTATACGCACTTACGCTAATGTGTAATGGTAGGGTGAATGTGAGATGAAATGAAGGACCTACAGTTTAACGTGGAATCCGAACCACGGTGGAGGCCTGGCTTTCCCCACATTCACAAGATGTCTTGTCAGAGGTGAAGGAAAGGTTTGGTAATCAGATAAATCTTTGCCGGGACCGAGGATTGAACCCGGCCGCCAGCATAGAAGTCTGACACCTTACCCCTAGACCACCAGGTCACCGATAGTGAAGTAAAATTGTTAATTGCTCTTTATGAGGAAAATAAATTTTGTGGAATGTGTGAAACTTACAATACAAAGATCGGTTAGAAAACAAGATGCCTTACAAGCCATAGCAAACGAGTTTTCCACCAACCCAGTGAAAATGTCTAGAAAGCTGCACTGTCATTTTAGCCAAGAATTGTAGAAAAATAAATTTTTAAAAAAAGTGCTACTGGATTCACTCCTTAACCCAGCATTGCCTTTCCTGCCATTTATTTCTGCTAATAGAATAGTTTTGGTTTAGGATGAATAATGCAGCAGCATATTTGACACGTCTGTTGGGAGGCATTAATTTATTGATGCTAGTGTAAACAGACCTGGACAGAACTCACGCGAGAACTGTCCCCATTCACTTGCTAGTGTTAATGGGAACAAAATATTTTACCTGAATATACTTGTCTTTGAGGCTATTCGGCAAAAAATATTGTCGCCAAGTATATTTAGGGCATTGCATTTTGGCAGGGGATTTTTAAAATGGCTGAAGGCCTAAAGGGACCATGGGGGAACTGACAAGGGAAGAGGGCTTAGGTTGCCAGGTTTTATCTTGTTTGTAAATAACAACGCCTTCAGGGGCGCCAGCAAGGGAGGGCCAGGGGGTGCAATAGCCCCCTTGAGATTCTGAGGTTGTATAACTTTTGAAAGATAGGAACATTTTTCTTATGTTATATCTTATTTTCAGGAGACTAGGATTGCCTTAAAAAGCCTATTCAACATTTCGGGGGTTTGGAGTGGACAGAGCTTGAACCGGGGGTTACGCCCGGGACGTGGCGGGGAATGATACCTTCCTGAGCGTCAAACCGCCACGTGCACTGATAAAACACCACCTCATTATCACACGTCCTATAATTTTCCCTTCCTACAGAAAATGATCTATAGTTTTTTCATACTCTAATATTATCCTTCCCGAATGAAAAACGATCTATATGTTCACGATGTTTACAACGCCGGGGAGCGAGTGGGTTCCCTTGGTCGTCACTTGTTATTGGGGAACAAGGATGTTTACAGCAATTCATCACAATACTAGCTCGATAAGGTGTGCTATCAGCGACCCCCTACTACTACCGTCTATCAATTTGTCAGTTAAGGACCTTCAATTTTGACCCTTTGGGGAGTGAATCATGGTTCAACCGGAAGTTGGGGCTTTAGTTTGAATCCTGGTTGGGTTTGCTTTAGGTTATTTTCCCATGAAAGTGCTTTTTCCCTATATTTAAGCCAAAGCGAGTTCACTAATTTGTTTCTAATTACCGTTTATGTTCCATGATCAAGTTCATTTACAACCTTTGTTGCAGATATATGAATATACGACTGTAGTGTGTATTTATGCTAACATTACTATAGAATCATAAAAGTGGTTTATTGGTCAGCGCTCTTGCAGATCGAGAGGTTCCAGGATCCATCCCCTGCGATTCCAGATTTTTCTGAGAAGCAGTCGGTCTGGAACAATGCAATATCCACTAAGCCATGTAATTTGGCTTATTGTTTCATTGTATGGTGTTATACACTCCCACAATCACTTTTGAAAACAGCTAAACTTTAATATTGATTTAAAATATCAATAACATATTATAAAATATGCATGCAAAGTAGCTAAATATATTTATAATTAAATGATTATTTAAAAGAATCACAAATTCCCCTAGTCTGCAACCAGCATAATTGGCCAAGAGGCTTAAGGCGGCAGGCACAAGATAAACTGTGTTGATGACGTAGAAAAGGCGAGGTTTGAATCTCGAATTTGTGCAATGGATATGAATATCCATATGTCATTCATTCTAGCAGGTTTTCGCCTCCCTCACACTAATGAGGGCGAACTTTCCTAAAATTTATTTTTCCTAACTTTAGCCATTAGAAAAAAAAACTTATTTCATTAGGTTACCCTTGCGAATACAGTCTTACCTTAGTATGATGACATGATTGATCTTACCTCGCCAGATGATGTAATTTATTGGTCTAGTACAGCATCTTCAGTCTTTTGATGTGAATTCTGTGGAATCTTCCAGGGCCGTACTCCATAAACGTCCCTCTGTGTTTCTCGACCGGGCTTGGGACCGGCTTTGGCCACATTATTTGCGTTTCATGTCGTATCACCAATTGATTCAACAAGAAACTATAGAGGTTGGTAGAGAGTTTGTGGTATGCAGGATATAGTACAGAGCTACTCAGATTTACTAACTATTTATTTATTCCTATATCACAACATACCACAAATTAGCTTTAATTAATTTTGTTTGGGTACCACGTCTTGCTACCCGTTCGAGCAATATGCTTAAGTATTTTTAGGATAAAGGGCTAAGAATATGGAAGATTGAATTAGGAGGAATTGAATCTGCATTTGCGTGGAGGGAGAGTGGAATACCATTTAGGAAAAAAACTCAGTTCACCCGACCAAGATTCGAACCTTGATATCCCCGTCCTCAGCAGTCTAGCTCAACACAAAACTAGCACGTCAGCTAACTAGTCCATTTAGATACATATATGAACATAAAACAAACACAACATGTAAGTTATAATCAGAAACATACCAACATACCCCCACACCAGAAATAAACATATTTATCTAAATAAATGCAAACACATAGAGTTAAGCCATGGTCCATGATATTCAGAGCCGTCTTAAAGTGGATTGAGAGGCAAAGGGCCTCACCTTAAAGAGGGCCTCATAGGAGAGGCAAAATTAAAGTTTAACTCACAAATGAAAAATATTATTGAAATATTGGACAACTAGAAAGAAAGTATTTTTTAATTTCAGAGATACAGAACGTTTTAATTAAATTGAACCAATATAAATATTCAGTAGTAGAGGATTGCACGAGGTGGATGTGAATACCACCATGGATTTCAAGCACTCCACCACATACGTGCATATTATCAGATAAAATAACGCAGGGTGGACCGTGGGATACTCCACCACCCCAAGATAAATACCCATTTTTAAACCTCATATTATCAGATAAAATATTGCACGGTGGACGGTGGGATACTCCACCACCCCTAGCAAAATACACATTTTTAAACCTCATATTATAAGATAATATTTCGCAGGGTGGACCGTGGGATACTCCACCACCCCAAGCCAAATTCCCATTTTTAAACCTCATATTATCAGATAAAATATCACAGGGTGGACGGTGGGATACTCCACCACCCCAAGCCAAATTCCCATTTTTAAACCTCATATTATAAGATAATATTTCGCAGGGTGGACCGTGGGATACTCCCCACCCCAAGCAAAATACCCATTTTTAGACCTCATATTATCAGATAAAATATCGCAGGGTGGACGGTGGGATACTCCACCACCACAAGCAAAATACCCATTTTTAAACCTCATATTATCAGATAAAATATCGAAGGGTGGACGGTGGGATACTCCACCACCCCAAGCAAAATACCCATTTTTAAACCTCATATTATAAGATAATATTTCGCAGGGTGGACCGTGGGATACTCCACCACCCCAAGCCAAATTCCCATTTTTAAACCTCATATTATCAGATAAAATATCGCAGGGTGGACGGTGGGATACTCCACCACCCCAAGCCAAATTCCCATTTTTAAACCTCATATTATAAGATAATATTTCGCAGGGTGGACCGTGGGATACTCCCCCACCCCAAGCAAAATACCCATTTTTAGACCTCATATTATCAGATAAAATATCGCAGGGTGGACGGTGGGATACTCCACCACCACAAGCAAAATACCCATTTTTAAACCTCATATTATCAGATAAAATATCGCAGGTGGACGGTGGGATACTCCACCACCCCAAGCAAAATACCCATTTTTAAACCTCATATTATCAGATAAAATATCGCAGGGTGGACGGTGGGATACTCCACCACCCCAAGCAAAATACCCATTTTAAACCTCATATTATAAGATAATATTTCGCAGAGTGGACCGTGGGATACTCCACCACCCCAAGTAAAATACTCATATTTAAACCTCATATTATCAGATAATATTTCGCAGGGTGGACCGTGGGATACTCCACCACCCCAAGCAAAATACCCATTTTTAAACCTCATATTATAAGATAATATTTCGCAGGGTGGACCGTGGATACTCCCCCACCCCAAGAAAATACCCATTTTTAGACCTCATATTATCAGATAAAATATCGCAGGGTGGACGGTGGGATACTCCAACACCCCAAGCAAAATACCCATTTTTAAACCTCATATTATAAGATAATATTTCGCAGGGTGGACCGTGGGATACTCCACCACGCCAAGCAAAATACCCATTTTTAAACCTCATATTATCAGATAAAATATCACTGGGTGGACGGTGGGATACTCCACCACCCCAAGCAAAATACCCATTTTTAAACCTCATATTATCAGATAAAATATCACTGGGTGGACGGTGGGATACTCCACCACCCCAAGAAAAATACCCATTTTTAAACCTCATATTATCAGATAAAATATCGCAGGGTGGACGGTGGGATACTCCACCACCCCAAGCAAAATACCCATTTTTAAACCTCATATTATAAGATAATATTTCGCAGGCTGGACCGTGGGATACTCCACCACCCCAAGCAAAATACCCATTTTTAAACCTCATATTATCAGATCAAATATCGCAGGGTGGACGATGGATACTCCACCACCCCAAGCAAAATACACATTTTAAACCTCATATTATCAGATAAAATATCGCAGGGTGGACGGTGGGATACTCCACCACCCCAAGCAAAATACCCATTTTTAAACCTCATATTATCAGATAAAATATCGCAGGGTGGACGGTGGGATACTCCACCACCCCAAGCAAAATACCCATTTTTAAACCTCATATTATCAGATAAAATATCGCAGTGTGGACGGTGGGATACTCCACCACCCCAAGCAAAATACCCATTTTTAAACCTCATATTATCAGATAAAATATCGCAGGGTGGACGGTGGGATACTCCACCACCCAGCAAAAATACCCATTTTTAAACCTCATATTATAAGATAATATTTCGCAGGGTGGACCGTGGGATACTCCACCACCTTATGCAAAATACCCATTTTTAAACCTCATATTATCAGATAAAATATCGCAGGGTTGACGGTGGGATACTCCACCACCCCAAGCAAAATACCCATTTTAAACCTCATATTATAAGATAAAATTTCGCAGGGTAGACCGTGGGATACTCCACCACCCCAAGCAAAATACCCATTTTTAAACCTCATATTATAAGATAATATTTCGCAGGGTGGACGGTGGGATACTCCACCACCCCAAGCAAAATACCCATTTTTAAACCTCATATTATCAGATAATATTTCGCAGGGTGGACGTGGGATACTCCACCACCCCAAAGCAAAATACCCATTTTTAAACCTCATATTATCAGATAAAATATCGCAGGGTGGACGTGGGATACTCCACCACCCCAAGAAAATAGCCATTTTTAAACCTCATATTATCTGTAAAATATCGCAGGGTGGACGTTGGGATACTCCACCACCACAAGCAAAATACCCATTTTTAAACCTCATATTATAAGATAATATTTCGTAGGGTGGACCGTGGGATACTCCACCACCCCAAGCAAAATACCCATTTTTAAACCTCATATTATAAGATAATATTTCGCAGGGTGGACGGTAGGATCTCCACCACCCCAAGAAAAATACCCATTTTTAAACCTCATATTATCAGATAAAATATCGCAGGGTGGACGGTGGGATACTCCACCACCACAAGCAAAATACCCATTTTTAAACCTCATATTATGATAAATTTGCAGGGTGGACGTGGGATACTCCACCACCCCAAGCAAAATACCCATTTTTAAAACTCATATTATCAGATAAAATATCGCAGGGTGGACGGTGGGATACTCCACCACCCCAAGCAAAATACCCATTTTTAAACCGCATATTATCAGATAAAATATCGCAGGGTGGACCGTGGGATACTCCACCACCCTAAGCAAAATACCCATTTTTAAACCTCATATTATCAGATAAAATATCGCAGCGTGGACGTGGGATACTCCACCACCACAAGCAAAATACACATTTTTAAACCTCATATTATAGATAATAATTCGCAGGGTGGACGCTGGGATACTCCACCACCCCAAGAAAATACCCATTTTTAAACCTCATATTATCAGATAAAATATCGCAGGGTGGACGTGGGATACTCCACCACCCCAAGCAAAATACCCATTTTTAAACCTCATATTATAAGATAATATTTCGCAGGGTGGACCGTGGGATACTCCACCACCCCAAGCAAAATACCCATTTTTAAACCTCATATTATCAGATAATATTATCGCAGGTGGACGGTGGGATACTCCACCACCCCAAGCAAAATACCCATTTTTAAACCTCATATTATCAGATAAAAATCGCAGGGTGGACGGTGGGATACTCCACCACCCCAAGCAAAATACCCATTTTTAAAACCTCATATTATAAGATAATATTTCGCAGGGTGGACCGTGGGATACTCCACCACCCCAAGCAAAATACCCATTTTTAAACCTCATATTATAAGATAATATTTCGCAGGGTGGACGGTGGGATACTCCACCCCCAAGCAAAATACCCATTTTTAAACCCATATTATATAGAAATATTCGCAGGGTGGACGGTGGATACTCCACCACCCCAAGCAAATACCCATTTTTAAACTCATATTAATAAATAATCGAGTGGACGTGGGATACTCCACCACCCCAAGCAAAATACCCATTTTTAAACTCATATTATAGATAAAATATCGCAGGGTGGACGGTGGGATACTCCACCACCCCAAGCAAAATACCATTTTTAAACCTCATATTATAGATAAAATTTCGCAGGGTGACGGTGGGATACTCCACCACCCACAAGAAAATACCATTTTTAAACCTCATATTATCAGATAAAATATCGCAGGGTGGACGGTGGATACTCCACCACCCAAGCAAAATACCCATTTTTAAACCTCATATTATCAGATAAAATACGCAGGGTGGACGGTGGGATACTCCACCACCACAAGCAAAATACCATTTTTAAACCTCATATTATCAGATAAATATCGCAGGGTGGACGTGGGATACTCCACCACCCAAGCAAAATACCCATTTTTAAACCTCATATTATCAGATAATATTTCGCAGGGTGGACGGTGGGATACTCCACCACCCAAGCAAAATACCCATTTTTAAACCTCATATTATGATAAATATCGCAGGGTGGACGGTGGATACTCCACCACCCAAGAAAATACCCATTTTTAAACCTCATATTATCAGATAAATATCGCAGGGTGACGTGGATACTCCACCACCCCAAGCAAATACCCATTTTTAAACCTCATATTATAGATAAAATATCGCAGGTGGACGGTGGGATACTCCACCACCCAAGCAAAATACCCATTTTAAACCTCATATTATAGATAAATTCGCAGGGTGGACGTGGATACTCCACCACCCAAGCAAAATACCATTTTTAAACCTCATATTATGATAAAATATTCGCAGGGTGGACGTGGGATACTCCACCACCCAAGCAAAATACCCATTTTTAAACCTCATATATAAGAAATATTCGCAGGTGGACGGTGGGATACTCCACCACCCAAGAAAATACCCATTTTAAACCTCATATTATAGATAAATTCGCAGGTGGACGTGGGATACTCCACCACCCAAGCAAAATACCCATTTTTAAACCTCATATTATCAGATAAAATATCGCAGGGTGGACGGTGGGATACTCCACCACCACAAGCAAAATACCATTTTTAAACCTCATATTATCAGATAAAATATCGCAGGTGGACGGTGGGATACTCCACCACCCAAGCAAAATACCCATTTTTAAACCTCATATTATCAGATAAAATATCGCAGGGTGGACGGTGGGATACTCCACCACCCAAGCAAAATACCCATTTTTAAACCTCATATTATAGATAAATATCGCAGGGTGGACGGTGGGATACTCCACCACCCCAAGCAAAATACCCATTTTTAAACCTCATATTATCAGATAAATATCGCAGGGTGGACGGTGGATACTCCACCACCCCAAGCAAAATACCATTTTTAAACCTCATTTATCAGATAAAATATCGCAGGGTGGACGGTGGGATACTCCACCACCCAAGCAAAATACCCATTTTTAAACCTCATATTATCAGATAAAATATCGCAGGTGGACGGTGGGATACTCCCACCCAAGCAAAAACCCATTTTTAAACCTCATATTATCAGATAAAATATCGCAGGTGGACGTGGGATACTCCACCACCCCAAGCAAATACCCATTTTTAAACCTCATATTATAGATAAATTCGCAGGGTGGACGTGGGATACTCCACCACCCAAGAAAATACCCATTTTTAAACCTCATATTATCAGATAAAATTCGCAGGGTGAGCGGTGGGATACTCCACCACCCCAAGCAAAATACCATTTTTAAACCTCATATTATAGATAATTTCGCAGGGTGGACGGTGGGATCTCCACCACCCCAAGCAAAAATACCCATTTTTAACCTCATATTATCAGATAAATATCGCAGGGTGACGTGGATACTCCACCACCCCAAGCAAAATACCCATTTTTAAACCTCATATATCAGATAAATATCGCAGGGTGGACGGTGGGATACTCCACCACCACAAGAAATACCCATTTTTAACCTCATATTATCAGATAATATTTCGCAGGTGGACCGTGGGATCTCCACCATCCCAAGCAAAATACCCATTTTAAACCTCATATTATCAGATAATATCGCAGGGTGGACCGTGGGATACTCCACCACCCAGCAAAATACCATTTTTAAACCTCATATTATCAGATAAAATATCAGGGTGGACGGTGGGATACTCCACCCCCAAGCAAAATACCCATTTTTAAACCTCATATTATAGATAATATTCGAGGGTGACGTGGATACTCCACCACCCCAAGCAAAATACCCATTTTTAAACCTCATATTATCAGATAAAATATCGCAGGGTGGACGGTGGGATACTCCACCACCCCAAGCAAAATACCCATTTTTAAACCTCATATTATCAGATAAAATATCGCAGGGTGGACGGTGGGATACTCCACCACCCCAAGCAAAATACCCATTTTTAAACCTCATAATTATCAGATAAAATATCGCAGGGTGGACGGTGGGATACTCCACCACCACAAGCAAAATACCCATTTTTAAACCTCATATTATCAGATAAAATATCGCAGGGTGGACGGTGGGATACTCCACCACCCCAAGCAAAATAGCCATTTTTAAACCTCATATTATCTGTAAAATATCGCAGGGTGGACGGTGGGATACTCCACCACCACAAGCAAAATACCCATTTTTAAACCTCATATTATCAGATAATATTTCGCAGGGTGGACCGTGGGATACTCCACCACCCAAGCAAAATACCCATTTTTAAACCTCATATTATAAGATAATATTCGCAGGGTGGACCGTGGGATACTCCCCCACCCAAGCAAAATACCCATTTTTAAACCTCATATTATCAGATAAAATATCACTGGGTGGACGGTGGGATACTCCACCACCCCAAGCAAAATACCCATTTTTAAACCTCATATTATCAGATAAAATATCGCAGGGTGGACCGTGGGATACTCCACCACGCCAAGCATAATACCATTTTTAAACCTCATATTATCAGATAAAATATCGCAGGGTGGACCGTGGGATACTCCACCACGCCAAGCATAATACCCATTTTTAAACCTCATATTATCAGATAAAATATCGCAGTGTGGACGGTGGGATACTCCACCACGCCAAGCATAATACCCATTTTTAAACCTCATATTATCAGATAAAATATCACTGGGTGGACGGTGGGATACTCCACCACCCCAAGCAAAATACCCATTTTTAAACCTCATATTATCAGATAAAATATCGCAGGGTGGACCGTGGGATACTCCACCACGCCAAAGCATAATACCCATTTTTAAACCTCATATTATCAGATAAAATATCGCAGTGTGGACGGTGGGATACTCCACCACGCCAAGCATAATACCCATTTTTAAACCTCATATTATCAGATAAAATATCGCAGGGTGGACCGTGGGATACTCCACCACGCCAAGCATAATACCCATTTTTAAACCTCATATTATCAGATAAAATATCACTGGGTGGACGGTGGGATACTCCACCACCCCAAGCAAAATACCCATTTTTAAACCTCATATTATCAGATAAAATATCGCAGTGTGGACGGTGGGATACTCCACCACCCCAAGCAAAATACCGATTTTTAAACCTCATATTATAGATAATATTTCGCAGGGTGGACGGTGGGATTCTCCACCACCCCAAGAAAAATACCATTTTTAAACCTCATATTATCAGATAAATATTCGCAGGGTGGACGGTGGGATACTCCACCACCCCAAGCAAAATACCCATTTTTAAACCTCATATTATCAGATAAAATATCGCAGGGTGGACGGTGGGATACTCCACCACCCCAAGCAAAATACCAATTTTTAAACCTCATATTATCAGATAATATTTCGCAGGGTGGACCGTGGGATACTCCACCACCCCAAGCAAAATACCCATTTTTAAACCTCATATTATCTGTAAAATATATCAGGGTGGACGGTGGGATACTCCACCACCCAAGCAAAATACCCATTTTAAACCTCATATTATAAGATAATATTTCGTAGGGTGGACCGTGGGATACTCCACCACCCCAAGCAAAATACCATTTTTAAACCTCATATTATAAGATAAATTTCACAGGGTGGACCGTGGGATACTCCACCACCCCAAGCAAAATACCTATTTTTAAACCTCATATTATAAGATAATATTTCGTAGGGTGGACGGTGGGATACTCCACCACCCCAAGCAAAATACCCATTTTTAAACCTCATATTATCAGATAAATATCGCAGGGTGACGGTGGGATACTCACCACACCCAAGCAAAATACCCATTTTTAAACCTCATATTATAAGATAATATTTCGCAGGGTGGACCGTGGGATACTCCAGCACCCCAAGCAAAATACCCATTTTTAAACCTCATATTATAAGATAATATTTCGCTGGGTGGACGGTGGGATACTCCACCACCCCAAGCAAAATACCCATTTTTAAACCTCATATTATAAGATAATATTTCGCAGGGTGGACCGTGGGATACTCCACCACCCCAAGCAAAATACCCATTTTTAAACCTCATATTATCAGATAAAATATAGCAGGGTGGACGGTGGGATACTCCACCACCCCAAGCAAAATACCCATTTTTAAACCTCATATTATAAGATAATATTTCGCAGGGTGGACGGTGGGATACTCCACCACCCCAAGCAAAATACCCATTTTTAAACCTCATATTATAAGATAATATTTCGTAGGGTGGACCGTGGGATACTCCACCACCCCAAGCAAAATACCCATTTTTAAACCTCATATTATAAGATAATATTTCGCAGGGTGGACGGTGGGATACTCCACCACCCAAAGCAAAATACCCATTTTTAAACCTCATATTATAAGATAATATTTCGCAGGGTGGACGGTGGGATACTCCACCACCCAAGCAAAATACCCATTTTTAAACCTCATATTATCAGATAAAATATCGCAGGGTGGACGGTGGGATACTCCACCACCACAAGCAAAATACCCATTTTTAAACCTCATATTATCAGATAAAATATCGCAGGGTGGACGTTGGGATACTCCACCACCACAAGCAAAATACCACCATTTTTAAACCTCATATTTTAGTCTAGATCTTACTTCTTGTTACAGACACATTGACACAACTAGGGCCTCCTAGAGGTTTCAAGGTGTGGTGGGGCAATGGAATTTTGGGGCTTCCCCAATAACACACCAAAATTAGCTCAATTATGTATTTAAATACTATTTAAATAACAAATAACTATACGCATGAATACATTATAAAGTTTTGTACAATTGTTAAGCTAGATTATTTTTATCTTTTCAGTGCTCACGCCCAATTTTTCTTTTGCAGCTGTTATTGTGAAATACTGGTTTTTGTATTAGGACCCAGATAAATGTATGGGTGGCTGGGGGTCCCCAAAAATGGATCCATGGGGTAAGCTGCACCATATGTTCCCGTCACCCCTTTGGGTATTTTATTTCCTACAGGTGAATAAATTTAATAATGAAACATAATTTTGATAGTAGTGCAAGTAAAAAAATCAAGAATTAATAATAGTTTATACTTTCTCATATAATATATAATTTTGCAATTATTCAAAAATTTGTTAATAGGAAAGTAATTTACTCTTAAAATAAAATATACTCATAAAAAAGCATATTATTTTTATAATTATATGAAAAACTCTTTATATATCATATTTGAGCAACACTTTAGAAGAAATTTATAAATAATTAAAAAAATTGGTAAAAAGTCTAATATGCTGCATTATTAGACATTATCCCGAAAGGTTTAACCCTCCTTTGTCTTGCAAAAGCCGTTGTAAATTCTGATCCAGTAAATGCGTGGACCAAGGAAAAGAAGTAGCCAAACCATCACCAAGTTCTTCTGCAACATTTGTAATGTATACAAACCGTGTTTACTTCTTTATGATGAAACTTTGCTTCGGGAATTTGTCTGCAGATCATGACATTGTTTAGTGAACTATATTGAAAGCATGTGTCTTCAGTACCAATATATAGTAAACTTTCACCCAAAGGACATATGTATTTATCCTTTTCCCATTCATTACAAATGAAAGCAAAGAGTTCCTTAAATTAACTTTTCCTCAAGAATTCTGGTGATTTGTTTGGAGTTTTATGTTCTGGTCTCATCACATTTATGTCACCCAAGAATGATGTTCCACAACAATGGTCATGTTCAATATCCTTTATGCTTGGAGTCTTTTACACAACGCAACATGCTAACACGCATGTAACCTGCTAAGATTTAATACATGTGATATGTAATTTTAAAGCCAAAAGGAAACCTTTCAAATTAGTTTCTATTTCATACCCAAATTATTTCCAAATGAATATTAATTAAAAATGATAGTCGATAAAGCTTAAAAATGAAATTTTTCTTTAAAATAAGAAAATTTTCAACCTAAAAGCTAATTAAGAAAAAAATATAACATTATTTAAAATTGGAGGAATAACAACTATGGAAAATGTCATTACAATATTTAAGTCTACCTGTATTTTCATTGTATCGATTGTCATGGAATAGCCCTTTAGTTTAAAAAATACAAATATAAAAAAATAACTATACTAAAGGTAAAGAAATCAATAATTTAAATTTTAAATTTCAATGATAACATTTATTTTCAAGTCAAAGAAACCAAAAGAAAAATACCGTGAGCAACAGATTAAGAGTCAAAATAATTGGCTGAAAGAGCTGCTGAAAATTAATTTAAAAAATACATTAACAAAGATAAGTTTACGAACAAAAACAATTTACTTTATTCCTGGATGTTTGAAGTCTAGTGGGACTTTATACCAAATCTCTTCGAAAGGGTGAATTTGGAGCAAACTAATAAAACTTTATAAAATACTGGGTATTTTATGACTACCTTCCTGGATGATAGCCAAGAGGGCTATCCCCACACACTGCACTGCCACCTGAATTATCTGTCAACACACAGGAGAGTGATAGTCTGTTATTCTTGTGTACAACGCCAATAAATGTTTTAGGCCCGTAGGCCGCAGGCCCTCCTCCATACCCCTAGCACATCAAGCCTACTGCTTTAAGCTGCTAGTCCTGCTTGTCTTCATCTTGAATAAGGGACTCTAACCTTCACTCATAATTTTAAGGTACAAATGCTCTTATCCCCTAAAAATTTGTCCCCTTCATCCATAACCATTATTAGGTCGTATTTCATTCTATAATTTAAACTATTCTCTTTTATCATGTTATGATTTCTAATCGCCATATTTTCTTTATCCTCATTAAATAATTTAAATTTCATCTACCCTATCAGATCTTCACTATTATCTCTTCTTTTCCAAATCTTTGTAGATGTCTTCAAAAACGCTTTAAAAATATCAAGTGAGTTCACCATACTTTTCCTTCTCCACACCAGACCACGATCACGTATTTTCCTCACTAACACGATCCATAGCACTTCGTAATTCTCACTTTCGTACATGATGTGGCAAACGGTCTTGCAACAACATTGCCCACAGTTTTGTTCCTAACACAGATTAAACCCAGATAACTTTCCAGAAAAATATCCATGGCCATTCTGTAGGTGTGTAGCGTAATGATTGCTAATCATTTCATACTTTTATACTCTCGTTTAAAAAAGTTGGGACATACACAAAAGATTCTCTTTCTTTGAGGTTACTCAGTCTCTCATATTAGCATTGTTTTAAAACTTCTCATTAGCACCTGTCAATTAATCAGATCTTCTTAAAACTCCCTTCTGTATCCAAATGTCAACCGGGATGACACCTCCCAGTACCACAACAGCATCATCTAATACTGTCCTGTATGCTTATGTCACCACAATAAGTGCCTTTCTCTGCACACTTATACATATAAGTGGGCTACTAATTATGGTATTGTTCTAGGAATGGTATAGGTAAAATGTAGAGTAAATGTACAAGCATTTTTGGAGGGGAAAAGATGGCAAAGATTTTGAAAAAAACTAACCTTAATACACTCAGCGGGATTAAAAACTTTGAATTTCTAATCACCGGTAAAGAAGACTTATGTTCTTGACCATTTGCTCACTGGAGCGGGTAATAATAATAATAATAATAATGTCAATGCCTATTGTATTAACAATATTGTATTCGCAAATGTATACTTTTGAGATAATATTTTTATAATAGTTTTGTTTAAAAAACAATTTTTTTTAACATATACATTTTTAATTGAATAAATTGAATAATGAGAAAATGGCATGGGAAACAAACCCAAGCCGAGGTAGAATTTTGAATATATTTGACAACAAAAGAGATCAGGCTCATTTGAATAGTTATGATCGCTCTTTCCCCAAACTTTGCCTTTCATGTATAGGTATTTAATTATATTATGGTGTTGACTTCTATATTTAATCTTTACTTTCTCATGGAAAGAGAAAATATTGTAAAAGTTTAAAAATTCGACCTTGCCATTATGTGGAGTATTTCATTTTATTTACCTCTGAACACAAAAATATTTATCTGTATAATTCTGTCTGTACCTCGCTGTGTCTGTCTTTAATTGGTGCCTCAACCAAAATGGTTTGACGAATTTTGATCAAACTTGATATCTAAGCGTTAAATGGTATTACCTTCAACCATCTATTATATTTTAATTCTAGCCTTTAAAGTTAGGGTTGTTTATTAAATACTGGTTTTAAAATTTGGAAATTATTGCTCAAACAAAATACTTTGAAATTAATGTCTACAGTGAATTTGACATGACAAATAATACTGTATTCCTATTTTTAAGGAGAACATTTGTTAAGTATTGTTTACTAACGACATATTTAAAAAAGCAAATGTTCCTCCAAATTTGCTATGATTTTGTTTAAAATGTATATATATATATCACAGGAGTGTTTTACATGATGAACAACATGTGTTCTTGTTTTTCAAATCAAAATGGGTTCATAGCTATTGCATATGATTGTTATTGATTTAATTTAAATTATCTTGAAAATGGCTTTATCTTTTATTTAATTGGATATCTAGGCAGTGTTGTACATAATAAATAGTAATCCCATAGAAAGGGGGGAAGGGAAGGGGTCCGAAAACTCCCTGTTATTTAATGTACCCCCATAGTACAATACTTATTAGTGTAAAACTTTCTATAGACTAAATGTCAACTAAACTTGTGTAGCTGACCCCCTCAGGAAAATTAGATTTCCACACTCTAACTTATACAGTATGTATTCCAAATAGTTCCTTATTTATTCGGACTAGTTCTTTCCTTATTAGTATTATTTCATATTTGTTCCTAAAATATATATATTTATTTCGACTCAATCCTTATTTATTCTGACTCGTTTCTTATCGATTCCGAATCGATCACCCTCATTTGTTCTGACTCTTCTCTTACTTATTCCAAATCATTCCTTCTTGTTACTTGTTCTGATTGTTTGAATATTTATTCTGACTATCTCCCTATTCATAACGATTCGTTCATTTTGATATTTTGACTCATTCCTAATTATTTACTCAAACTATTTTCTGCTTGTTTATTCTAACTTGTACCTTATTTTCAAAATTCATACTCATTGTATATTTAGATAAAGTCTGTTCAGCATAAGAATTGTTTTCTGAAAGGCCTTTTTCCCTGGCAGAAATCTATTATATAGTAGAATAATGGTAAGAAAAAGACCTCCAAGAGAGTAATTTCTACAGTTAATGTGATATATTGACTCATACAATATTAATTATTATTACTTGATAATTTTCTATTCTTACTCATATTATATTTATTCTGATTAAATACTTAATCCATTATGATCAAATTATTACTTTTCAAACTGGTTCCTTATTTAATTTGACTTTTACACTTTTATATCCCTCTTGTTATGTAACGTTTTCTGTCCCATGGATCGCTCCTCCGATATTTAAACTGGCCCGCTAAATAAATGAGTTTATTTTTATTGTGGAAGCATGCCCACAGTAGTCGGATACGTCCTGGGGTGCGTGGACGTAAACGGTGCCTACTTACGCCACGTGGCGCTACAGTATATCCGACAGCGCTATGAACTATCCGTGGCTGACGAGAGAATTTGAGCGGTGAACTGCGGTTGAGTTATATGAGAAGAGTTTGAGTCAGTGTTTTGTGGTACGGATTCGTGTGTGTACGTGTGTTGGACTTGGACGCCTGGGTTGTGAAGACCCTCTGTCTCCGTGAGGAGGATTTGGAGCGAAGTTTTGTGGCAGGGGTAAGGTAGACCCATTCATATTAATTAATCCTTATCTTATTTACTGTCTATTTCAACTTTCAGTGTGGTTGTATTTTGGCAATGTTTACATAGTTGCACCCTTTCTAATGGGATAATAGTGAAATAATTTGCTGGTCGGGAAGGGGGAAACTACTTGGCGTAAGGATGGGTAATAATATTAAAACTCCCCTTCAGTGATTAAGTTAAGGGTTAATTAGGTTAATGACATTCTTTCTAAACTGTAATATGTTACTAATTGGCGTCTAAAATGGACAGCTATGTGGTAATGTTTTGAGGATCAATTTATGTAATGTCAACTAGTTGGATTTTCACTCGGTAATTACTATAGAATATGATTAGATTGATCACTTATAATTTTTTTCTAATTGCACTACTGGTATGATAAATACATAATGAGTCAGAACATTTTATGTACATGTTATTGTATGCAGCGAGGGGTTATAGTTATGTTAATAATATATTTACGTTCAATATTTAAGCTTGTTATTAGGGTACTCATATTACCATACAGACAGTTTTGGAGCAGTAGCTTAGAATTTTGAGTCCTATCATGTGGGGGCTTTGAATGTTAGTGGTATTTATAGCTTCTGAAGGTACGGTTAAATTTTATTGATATTTGTAAAGAGAGGTTATATTTTTAGTTGGATCCATTCTACATATTTATGGGGTTTGTAGGGTCTGGGTTAGACGTCTGGAGACGGGAGTTTGGTTCTCGGACTGGGTACGGTCAACCACGGACCACATCAGCGATACTCCTTCACTGGTTGTATAACCGGGGCTAGTGACCAGAGGCACTCACGAGTGGCCGACCAACTGGGCACCCCTGAAGTTCCACGTGAAGTGTATGGCTGCACGCAGAACTCGCAGAGACCGCTAAGTGCAATATTTGTGTTGTTGTTTTTTTCTCGCAAAGACGATGGTATTTGAATATGGACTTTAGATGGCACTATTGTAGAAAGTGATTGTTGTGCCTATTGTAGAGTAGCGTTAGGTTTAGGTGAGATGTGCACTTTACTTAAATTTTTTTGCAGTGGCCACTCGCAGCTCCCAATGTTTATATTTCCTGAAGTATGTGTAAAGTCAATAAATTGTTTTCCGTGATAAAATTTGTAAAGTAGTTTACTATTTATTTTTAAACTAACCTATTAATGTTTCGACTTATATTTTCACTATTTAAATAATTATATGCTTCACACATTCCATTCATGCTTATAACTTGAATCTATTGTCTAATGAAATTAAGACGAAGGCTTAACCAAAATAATGTGTGAATTTAAAATTGAGATAAGGAATAATTTTTTTATATAGCCTGATTTTTTTTGTGTAAGCCCTTCTGGCTTATTGAACAATATTTGTTTTGTTAACTATTATAGCGACCCTAGGAACTCATTTTTCAGGGTTGGGATAGCTCTAATCTGTATTAGGAATTATCAGGTATGGCAGATGTGATCATGGTAAACCCATGAAGGCCTATGGGTTTAATGGGGAGCCTCGTTGCCTTCCAAGCAGTTTATCCCTGACCGAGAGGTCCCTTATTTGTCCGGGTCTACCTTACGAGGGGGAGTGTTGATCTTCATATCTACATCTGGCGACTGAACGAATTTCCTCGTTAATGTTCAGACTCACTATTGCCCACGAGGTGGCGCCCAACAATAAACACTCTCTTGGGCCGACCTTAAATTTAGGGGACCATTGCCAATAGCTCTATGACCACGCCCTTCTCCACTGAGGCGACGCGGGAGGTGACAGTTATTCTTTATTTATTCAGACTTGTTCCTTATTTATTTTTACCCGTTTTTGATTTAATGAAATTCATTCCTCCTAATTAAGTCTGACTCTTTTCATTCTAATTCCTACTTGATCCATATCTATTGTGACACGTTCCTTAATTATTTAAACACGATACTTCTTATTTACTCTCACAAATGTATTATTAATTTTGAATTTTTCATTATTCATTCAGACTTTTTTTAGTTAAAGTACATCATATAATTATTTTTATACCTATTCGTTCCTTATTTATAACAAGTTGTCCTATATTTATAACAACTTTATTATATAGTGAGCCAATTTGAAAATACAGCACGTGGATCATTCTTAAGTGTTAACAGAAACATTTTTAGTTAACTTTATAGCATAGAACTACAATGACAATGTGGATTAACTCTTGCAGTCAGTCAATGATATGAGGTGTAATTGTTGCTTAAAATTAATTTCTTGGACTATCATTTAAATTCCTTCCGCAAGAAACTCAGCGAGGGACATTTCCACCAAGACATTTTGATCATGGGAAAGAGGAGTTCTCTTATTATCACGAACTATTGCTGGCACTTAAGAGGGATGTTTCAGAAGCTAACTATAATAGAAAATCATCAACTGTCACTTACTAGTTTATATTAATAATGTTTTAAAAGTACCGGTATATGATTAAATACTTTTTTTCAGAATTAGATTATTATATCACTAAAAATCCATGCATGGTAAAAAAAAAAACTAGTTACGTATTTGTTACGCATTAGCATAAATGTACTATCAGATTCAGACTTTACTTTTTGCCAAAAATATGT